>JAJIBD010018896.1:0-15137 GCA_021461705.1 Cryptotis parvus | reverse complement strand
AAACAAACAAACATTTTAGCAGGTCACACCAGGCAATTCCAGACACCACAATATCATATCTGCATTAATTTTTTATTTAATGATGATTACTTCATGTTATTGACGTTTTTAGAAGGCATAATGTTTAATGGCCTTTCAAACACACTCCTGGTACCTGCTGCTTCTCCTAGAGAGCGAAGATGATGCCACTTAACTCCAATATGTAATGGACTTTGAGAAGATCAGATGAACTACCACACATAAACACCATTCAGAGATAGCCCAGCAGTAAAGGCGTTTGCCTTGCCTATGACCTGTGTTCGATGCCCGGCATCCCATATGGTCCCCTGAGCATTGCCAGGAGTAATTCCTGAAAGCAGAGCCAAGAGTAACCCCTGACCCAAAAAGCAAAAAAAAAAAAAAAAAACTGAAAATCCAAAAATAAACCCGTACCATTCAGAAAGCATGAATGACACAGCACAGTATGGGGAGGGGGTATGATTTACTCTGTAAACAGATACAGATTGATATGGGCCTCTAATCAGTGGGTAAGCCTCTGGCAACCTCAGTGTCTTCACCTTTGAAATGGAAGCTAACATCCTTAACTGGAACTAAGTAAGAAAATTAAAATGAAAATACAATAGCAATACCTGTATACTTTCAATACTTCTTTCTCTTTTTTGTGGTGCAAGGAAGAAAACACAGGACCTCACATATGCAAGGCAAGCGAGCATGTGCCAGGCCCAACGTATGAGCAATCAATCAGTGAAACACACTAGATTTACAAATTTACAACTGACTACTCAATTATAAAAATCCTATAAAGAACACTTTATCCTCATTTTACTGGTGAGAAAACAGAGTTCAAGCAGGTAAATCATATAATACCAAGGACAGTACTGAACTCAAACTTCAAAGACCATCTGCTTATTCATCAGTCTGGACTTTTCCATCTCAAGTTAAATGCTCAATAGGTATTATTTTTTCTTTCTGCATATATAGCCAAGTTACGTAATTTTTGAATTCTCTGATGCGCTGTTTTTTTTTGGGGGGGGTTTGTTTTTTTAGCAGGCCACACCAGCCAATTCCAGGCACCACTCCCACTAGTGCTTAAGGGAACTCGTAGCATGGGGAGGGAGACCGGGGGGGCTTCCACTCTGAGCCATCACCCTAGCCCCGAGAGCTGTTTTTTTTTTAAAAAAAAAAAAGATAAGATACTGAACAAAACATTTAGCATCTTAATTCATAATTGGGGGTTTATAAACTTTATTCATAACACTGAATAAAGTTTTTCTTATTGACTCTTTATGACTCTCAGACATGGGGCAGAGCTGCTACTTGGTCTCCCTGTGCCCAGCTGCTCGTAGGTGCCCCGGGAGGCATGGCGGGTTCTAGCCCTGGCCTGCCACACCAGCTGAGCCTCACAACAAGCCAGACCACCCTCCCCTACTCATGGGGCCCGCCATTTTCCACATCCGGGACTTCCCTCTCGTCACAACTCCACCCAGCAGACCAGACTATCGCGGCGCGGTTTATCAATAAATGCTTTATTTAGAGGTAACTACAATAGTATGCCACCCACGCGGCAAGCCTGGCAAGCTGCTCGTGTAGTATTTGATATGCCAAATACCAGTAACATTTATATTAGGTCATTCCCGTGACCTAATATAATTGAGGCTCTTTATGTTCCTGGAGCAGGCGGATGCCTTTGGGTTCTACTAGCATGAGGCGGGACATATGGAGATATTACTGGTGCCCGCTCTAGCAAATAGATGATTAACGGGAAGATAGTGATAGTGATTCATAACACTATGAAGCACTGCCAGAGAAAACTAAAGTCAAATACTAACAGAAATAACTATGGCACAAGAGATGGAACGACTCAAGACTGCTCCCAATAATATTCCACAAGGGCGGAGCGATAGCCCGGCGGTAGGGCGTTTGCCTTGCCTGGCGGCGGCTCTGTGCCGGCCCGGGTCCAATCCCCGGCATCCCATATGGTCCCCGAGCACCGCCAGGAGTAATTCCTGAGTGCAGAGCCAGGAGAAACCCCTGAGCATTGCCGGGTGTGACCCAAAAATGAAAAAAAAAAAATTCACATTCCTAGAATGATCATTGTAATAGAGAAATATGCAATTCGAAAACTATAAGACATGGGCCTGAGCGATAACCCAGCGGGTAGGGCATTTGCCTTGCACGTGGCCAATCCGGTTCGATCCCGGCATCCCATACGGTCCCCCTAATTCCTGAGCAAACAGCCAGGAGTAACCCCTGGGTGTTGCTGGGTGTGACCCAAAAAGCAAAAATAAATAAATAAATAAATAATGAAAGACCTTTTTTTTTTTCTTTTTTTGGGTCACACCAGGGATGTTCAGGAATTACTCCTGGCTCTGCACTCAGAAATTACTCGTGGTAGTGCTCAGGGGGACCATATGTGATACCAGGGGATCAAATCCGTAAACTGCTTGCAAGGCAAACACCTACCTGCTGGCCTATCACTCCGGTCTCGAGACAATTGTTTTAAAAAGCAATCAGAAACACAAATGAACCACGAAGCAGTCTGTCAAATACAGAAAATTATACTTAACCTATGACAAAAACAACTCTAGTTTCAGAATTGTTTCTCCCACCTGAAAAAGTTTTTGTTAACCAAGAACACAGCACTTACTCCCTCTAAAGTTCAAGTATCATGCAATAGTACTGTAATCATTCCAACTTTCAAAATCCTTGTTCACTAGTTTATTAAATACAATCACAACTGAAAAAAAAAATAAAGTTCAAGTATCCTCACTACAGGATGTGCAAAGTATCATCTTTAACAACAAGCAGTTTATATGGTTTTTAAAGGTGTCATAAAGAGAAACAAACAATACTACAATTTAAAAATAGGTTGTTTTTAGCCATGTCCCCTGTTCTAGGTAAGAAACATATCTTAGGGGCTGGAGTGACAGCACAGTGGTAGGATGTTGGCCCTGCATGCAGCAGACCTGGGTTTGACCCCCCGGCATCCATATGGTCTACCAAGCACTGTCAGGAGTAATTCCTGAGTGTAGAGTCAAGAGTAACCCTGAGCACTGCCAGGTGCAGCACACAGACAGACAAACAAAATCCTGAATAGCACAAATGAATCAGGGATGTCTAGAGATACACCTAAAGCAAAATATTTGTACCATTTCGACCTCCGTCACTATTCCAGAAACCAGGGACACTGTCTTGTTTGCCAAGGCATCAAAAATCAGATGGGCTGGACATGTAATGCGATTTGGAGACAACCACTGGACTAGAGCCATTATCGACTGGATCCCACGAGATGTCAAAAGATCACGTGGCCGCCCACCTACAAGATGGTCAGACTTCCTTGTCAAGACCCTGAAGGAACGGTTTGAGGCTCTTCATATTCCTGAATCAACCAGATGCCATTGGGCTACATTGGCACATGACAGGGTCCAATGGAAATGTTACTGGCGCCCGCTTGAGCAAATCGATGAATACCGGGATTCAAGTGATTAAGAGAATACACTAAATGCAAAACTTCTTTACAAGAAAGGCAACAAAGGGCCGGAGCGATAGTCCAGCAGGTAGAGCATTTCCCTTGCATGTGGCTGACCCCAGGTTCAATCTCTGGCATCCCATATGGTCCCCTGGCCACCGCCAGGAGTAATTCCTGAGCCAAGAGCCTGGAATATCCTCTGAGCATCACTGGATGTGACCCAAAAAGCAAAATAAACAAATAAGTAAATAAAATAAAAGGCAACAGAGAAGAAGGGGTGAGAGGTAAATTAGTTCTGATGTCATAATCCCATGATGCAACATAAGTACATCATCCTTAAGGTCAGCAGAGACAAAAGTACAAAGGAATAAAGGCCAGAGCTAGTAAAAGGGGCTCCTATGGCCAAGGATGCTGCTAGACATCTTAGAAAGGTTGATGCAGTGGGGCCAATTTGCTGTCGTGAAATTTAACGCTAAAGCAAAAATAATAAGTCACAAAGAATATACTCTTAACAGTTGATAACATTTTTAAAAAAGTTTCCATTAGTAGGATATGCCTGAAGGAAAGAGACCTTAAGCAAAGTCCCTTCTTAGATATTTGAAGAAATGCTCAATAAAGAGGGAGGGAGGGAGGTAAAAAAGGAAGGAAGGGAGGGAGGGAGAAAGGGAGGGAGGAAGGAAGGAAAAAACTCAAAGCATAAGCGTTGCTCTCATTAGTATGAACCATTATACTTTTGTAGCTTATTAAAAGTCAACTTTTTTTCTCAACATTTCTTGAAAATGACCTAAAATAATTACACCCAAATCAAGTAAGCTTTATTTTAGTGAATAATCATTGCACTTGAAAAGATACTAAATTGTATTAAGTACACCAATAACAGAATTTCACTCTGAGGTAATAATTGATTAAAAAAAATCTATCTAGGGGCTGGAGCGATAGCCCAGCGGGTAGGGCGTTTGCCTTGCACGCGGCTGGCCTGTGCCGGCCTGGGTTCGATCCCCGGCATCCCATATGGTCCCCTGAGCACCGCCAGGAGTAATTCCTGAGTGCATAGCCAGGAGTAACCCCTGAGCATCGCCGGGTGTGACCCAAAAAGCAAAAAAAAAAAAAAAATCTATCTAGGGGCTGTGAAGATAGGGGGTAAGGGCGTTTGCCTTGCACACAGCCGACCGGGTTCAATCCCCAGCATCCCATATGATCCCTGAGCACCTCAGGAGTAATTCCTGAGTGCAGAGCCAGGAGTAACCCCTGAGTATTAATGGGTGTGACCCAAAAGAAAAAATAAATTCTATCTGGCTGGACAGACAGTACAGCGGATACAGTGATTGCCTTGCATTGTGCGCACTTTTCCAAACTTTAAATTATGATCCTTGTCTGATCCCTCTTGGCAGTTTAGTATCATTAGATGTTGTGAAAAATCCCTTTAAATTGCTGCTCCTTGGAGCTGGGGAGCTAGAACAATGGGTAAGGTGCTTGCCTTGCATGAGGCAGACCCAGGCTTGATCCTTGGCATCCACTATGTCCCCCAAGCATTGTGATGAATAACTCCTGAGTGCAGAAACAGAAGAAACCCCTGAGCATTGCCGGTGTGACCCAAACACTTAAAAAAAGAAAAAAAAATGCTGTTCCTGGGTGACCCAGGGAAAGAAGAACTCTGAACTGTTTGGAAAATTCAAAGTTTGTTCAATTCCCAACAATGTAAGTTGTTCCAAGAGCACCAGCGGGATCCCTGAGTGCAGAGCCAGGAGTAAGCCCTGATGGGTGTGGCCCCAAAACAAAAACAAACAAAATTTCTATCTGACCATCCAGACTCCTATTACCTTTAATATCTGGGTGGTAGAGTAGAAAATGAGACCAACTAAACACAGTCAAGTTCAAAGGGTTAAATCAGTGGCACATCTGAGATAAACAGAAGTGGGAGAAACATCCTCGAAAAAGACTACGAATATACATGTTTATATATCACAAAAATTAGTTCATAATGTATACAAATAATCAGCAAGAAATTAAAAACTACATTATTAAATGCACTTTTAAAATCAAGCAAGGTTTGAGGCCAAGAGGAATCTGAAAAAAATAATAACGCTGATAAAACAGGATTATTTTAAGCAAATAATCTGAAACAGTTCAGAGTCCCTTCTCTCCTTGGGTCACCCAGGAACAGCAAATTTTAAGTTTTTGGGTCATACCGGCAATGCTCAGGGGTTACTCCTGTCTCTGCACTCAAGAATTATTCATTGCAATGCTTGGGGAACATATTGGATGCCAGGGATTACCCATTGTACTATCTCCCCAGCCCCAAGGAGCAGCAAGGGATTTTTCACAACATCTAATGATACGAAACTGCCAAGAGGAATCAGACAAGGATCATAATTCAAAGTTTGGAAAAGATACCTTGTTTTAAAAAAAGAAAGTGGCACTCTATTAACAAGTAGGTACAAATATTTCTCCATGGCAGATTTTTGAAAATGTATTTTTATATAAATAACAAATAGATCTAAGTAAACACTTCTCTGGACAGGTTAGAACACTTCTCTAGACAAGGGTTAAAAATCACTTTAATTTCTTGGGGCCAGAGACCTAGTACAGCGATTAAGGTGCTTAGCTACAGTGCAGTGGGGCCGTGCTATGCCAGCCCCACATATAGTATCCTAACACCTCCAGGAGTGACCCTGAGCACAGAGCCAGAAATAGCCCCTGAGCACTCGGCTATGATCCAAACCACCCCACCCCAAATTTTTATTTCTCTATCATATTCACCCCGTCCCCAACACCTCTGTAAAACAAGGACGTCTTTCTACTTTTATATCAGATCCAGTATTGTTGAAATTAAAGCTTACCAAGATTGCCAAAATGCTTTTAGGCTATGAGGTTGCAACAATGGTATCTGGGGTTTCGTTGCAGAACACATGTACAATCACGGCAGCCAAGGGTCATGCCAGCCTCCAGAGGCTTTAATAAGCATAGCCCAAAGGAGTCTAAAACTAGGCATAGGAAACATTAGGTAGGTAGGAAAAGCAGTGAAATTAATCTCCAGAGACCAGATTACTTAAACAGGAGTATAAAAAGGAAATAAGCTGAAAGAACGCAAACTTTGATCATTTTAAAAGGCAAAAAAAACTCTGAATAAATAAAAATGTGAGACACACACGCACGCAAACGCACACACACTCATACACACAGAGAAATCTTGAGTCCTTAATCTGAGTTTCGCAGCATTAAATGATAAAAATGAGGAGAACTGCACTAAGCTTCAGGCACCATGCTTCAACACGGCAGCCAGCATGTGAAGACAGGAAACATCCCTAAATTCACGAACAAAGGGGCACTTCTTTCAATGAGTATCAAGAATAACACAGTTCCCTGAAGCTTAAACACAAGGCTTCCTACCATGAATTTTCCCTGTTATTCAAAAGAAGAAAATATCTATTTGATAGGTTATTTTGGGGGGTACGGGAATGCTAAAAATTTTTCCATATCAATTCATGTTAATAGAAACAACCTACCAAATCATAGTCCAATGGAACCTACTATTTTCGGATAGAGAGGGAAATGTGTAGACCAACATGAATAACAATTTTAACTACAAAAACTGTGCATCTTTCTGTCTCTGTCTTCTACTTAATCTCATTTTCATTATCATGAAGTCAATAATTCTCAGGAGGAAAGAAGGGAGTACAACAAGGTGAAAGGTGGGTGAACCCCACAGAATCCCCTGAAGGCTTTTTAAGTCGAGACAGCGCAGAGTCACTGCTTGTAACTAGATATTACTGTTGGGAATGTCTAGAACATGTGAAGACACACACAGGGAATCACTGCCATTAAAACCCTAGGACCTCGAAAAAGTAATAGCTAAATTGAATTATTCATTTTACTCTCTTATTAATAACTTACTTCCATAATTCCCAAAGTAATTTCACATCTAATTTGAGTTGAAAATATTCCCTCACTCTGTCTACTTCATCATAAAATAGCACAGAGCAAAATTAAGCTGCAAATTTATCAGGTAAATTTACAACTAAAACAGAAAGCTAAAATTTAATTTGACAAAAATGTTTTTAGGGGCTGGAGCAACAGCACAGCGTGTTGCCTTGCACACGGCCGACCCAGGTTCGATCTCAGGGTCCCATATGGTCCCCAAAGCACTGTGGAGTTAATTCCTGAGTGCAGATATAGGAGTAACCCCTGAATACTGCCAGGTGTGATCCAAAAAAGCAAAATAAATAAATAAATAAAATGTTTTTATAGGACTAGAAATCTAAGTTCCTTGGAACCTCAAAACCTATATACAGGGGCTGGAGCGATAGTACAGCCGGTAGGGCATTTGCCTTGCATGTGGCCAACCTAGGTTCCATCCACGGATCCCATATGGTCCCTCCAGCACCGCCAGGAGTGATTCCCGAGGTGCAGAGCCAGGAGTAACCCCCTGAACACGACCAAGCATGACCCAAAAAGTAAAAAAAAAAAAAAAAGTAAATATAAAAACTTAAAAAAAAAGGACCTCTATACAAATAAAATTGTTGGTACAGCCTAGTAGACTATAAACTCCCCTGGAAAACAAAGAAACATGTTTTTTTGATTTTTTTTTTGAGGTTTTGGAGATTTTTTTTTGTCTTTTTTTGGGTCACACCCAGCAATGCTCAGGGGTTACTCCTGACTCTGCACTCAGGAATCCTCAGGGTGCTAAGGAGACCATATGGGATGCCGGAACAAGGCAAAATCCTCCCTGCTGTGCTATAGCTCAGGCTCTAAGAACCATGGTTTACATTGTATCTTCCATAATTCTCTGATGAACATAGTTCTTAAACAAGTAGAATGGATTTGCCTAAATGGAAGGGATTAGCTTACATTTATTTATGTATTAAAACACTCACTTGATATTTATTGAGCACTGAATTCTTTGTCAGGCACTGTACTGTTTTTAAATATGACTGAACTTTATTAATATGAAAGAAATTATCTTGTTACCTTTAAGTTTTGATTATGAATTTGAAAAAAAATTACCTATTTCTATGTTTTAACTTTCAAATGATGGGCATATAAATCTAAATGAAGGTAATATTAACATGTTTAATATCTATTTTCCTCCTTAACTAGCCTCTCTGAAACAGAATTCTAAAAAAAAAAAAAAAAACAGAATTCTACACAGCCATTAACCAACAATAAATGGTATAATTTGACAATCATCTCAGTCAGAGCTGCTGAATTAAAGACTATGACTGAAAATGTCTCAGCAATGGAATTTTTACCCCCAGAAAAATCAAGTAACAGTTGGCCCCTTGTTTGGACTCAATTTTTGTTAAGTTAACCAAATCTTAAGGAAAATAAAATACCAAATCTTATAGTTTGTCTTTTTTTTTTTTTCTTTTGGGGTCCACCCAGCGATGCTCAGGGGTAAGTCCTGGCTCTGCACTCAGGAATTACTCCTGGCGGTGCTCAGGGACCATATGGGATGCCGGGGATCGAACCCAGGTCGGCTGCGTGCAAGGCAACGCCCTACCCACTGGACTATCACTCCTGCCCCTATCTTCTAAAATTAAAGAAAAAATACAAATGTAACAACATATTAAATAATATTTGTAGGGGTCAGAGGGATAGTACAGTGGGTAGGGCATTTGCCTTGCAAGTTGCTGTCCGATTTAATCCCTGGCATCCCCAAGCACTCCCACGAGTAATTCCTAAGGGTAAAACCAGGAGTAGAACCTGAGTCCATGAAGTTAGTAAACAGCACAGTAGTTATCAAAGTTGTCAACAAGCTTCTCAGGAAAAAAACAAAACACAGCTCTTTGTAGAGAGACCAAAATTTACCAGAAGGGGCCAGAGCGATAGCCCAGCGGGTAGGGCGTTTACGGGTTCAATCCCCAGCATCCCACCGGTGCGAGCACCACCAGGAGTAATTCCTGAGTGCAGAGCCAGGAGTAACCCCTGAGCATCGCCAGGTGTGACCCAAAAAAAAAAAAAAAAAGTTTACCAGAAATTGAGAAACAAAATGGGTAATTGATGGTGTAAAATGATCCTTTAAATTTAGCAGAGGCAGAGTGATAGGATAATGGGTAGGGCACTGATCCCATACAGTAGCCCCAGCCCCAGGATTAACTCCCCAGGAGTGCAGAGCCAGGTGTAACCACTGAGCACCCCTGGGTGTGACCCAAAGAAGATGAAACAAATAAATAAATAGACAGATAAATAAATAAACTTAGCAAAGAGTCAGTAGGATGATCAACAGAAATCTGATATTCCTAACTCCTCAAACTCTTGTACCTAGCCCATTCATTGCATTTGCCTTAATAACTGGAAACTCCCTGAATCCCTTTTTTTTTTTTTTTTTTTTTTTTTGCTTTTTGGGTCACACCCGTCAATGCTCAGGGGTTACCCTGGCTCTGCACTCAGGAATCACTCCCGGCGGTGCTTGGGGGACCATATGGGATGCCGGGATCGAACCGGGCCGGCACAGGCCGGCGCGTGCAAGGCAGACGCCCTACCCGCTGGACTATCGCTCCGGCCCCTGAATCCCTTTTTTAACAGAAAAAAACAACAACCCTATGATCTTATTCTTTCAGTTCAATACTCCATAACATATAAAAAAACAGAAGCGAATTAAAAAATTAATCTGATAAACCATACAATGTTCCAACAGGCATATATTTGGACCCTCACAACCAGAGGAGAGTTGTGAAGAACTGAGCACTGTGTTTAATTTTACAGATAACTCTCTTGAATAACTGGCATAGGATGTTTACTATTAATCTGTAGGGGTAAAGAAACTCAATCCCAAAAGAGAATCGGTAAAGCAATAGATTTTTAAAAAACGTAAATAGAAAATGAATGCATCCTTCCAACGATTCACATCAAGATGTCACTCTAGGTGCAGCTACTAAACGAGGCCAATTTGTTCCAAAAGGAAGAGCTATTGAAAGACGCACAGATCTGTACACCAGGGCTCCCAATTTTGTCCTATAAATGGAGGTTCATCATCACGTTACTCGGGCAATTGCTCAAATGCCACAGCTTTCTGCAGTCTCCCAACTCTGCCCAATACATTTTTCTTTTCTTGTGCCACTGATTACTACTAGGTTGTTCAATCTTTTCAGAGGGAGAGTGGGGAGACCTTTTACTCAAGAAAACTAGTGCATGAAACTTGAAGAGATTTTTTCCCTCCATTTGTCAGGAAAAAACTGAATTTACCTTTACAGTTTTAGCTAAAAGGGTCAAGTCTGGACGGGCTCTGTATGGATTATTATCTGTTTTACTCACTGCTATAAAGTTTTTAACCTCCTGGCCAGCATAGGCACATTATCTGCTGAATGAATGGATCCAGCCAGACCATCTATAGCTCGTTAGGAAGGATATTCCATCCAAGAACCGTTTTACTAGAACACTTTAAACGTCAAATGAAGAAGCCACTAGTGTCTTCCTCAAGCAGCTGCTTGTGGAACTGCATCTTCCCATTCTGCGTAGAGACAGCATGTGCCAGGTGCACCGAGGGAACTCACTGCCATCAGCTACCTCGCAGGCTTGGATCCACAACGGGAGCGTGAAACACCACGAGTTCTCAATCAAATCTACATCCATAGGCTGGGAATCTCCTCTGCAAGCTGCTTCCCTGAAATAACCTCTTCACCAAGGCCAGAACCCTTTAAGAATGGACATTCTGGGGGCCTGAGCGACAGTCCAGCGCGGAGGGCCTTTGCCTTTGCACGGGGCCGACCCGGGTTCGATCCCCGGGCACCGCCAGGAGTAATTCCTGAGTGCAGAGCCAGGATGCTCACACCCTGAGTATAGCCAGGTGTGACCCAAAAGAAAAAGAGAAGAACAAGCCACGAATGGACATTCTGAGACGAACCAGAAACTAGCCTTGGCCAAATTCTGCCTAGGGAAGCTGCGACTGCCCCGAAAGTGCCTCATGAACCAGCTTCTCCCCTGCCTCGAGTTGCAGGATTCAAGTTGTATTTAAAGGGCATTGCTTTTATTTTGGAGGGAAAAAAAAAAAAACCGAGGCTGGAGGAAATTCCGTTTAAATGGTGCGAAGAAACTACTCGGAATCGTCAAGAAGCTATTTGCTTCTTGGGGGGCGATTGTCAGCCCTGAGTCGGGAGCAGAGAGCACGGGGCAGGACTTGGGGTATCCGCTTCTGCCTTGGTGCCAAATTTGAAATCCCTTAAGAGAAGTGAAAAGGAAAGAGAGAGGCAACGTGGCCACCTGCCCGGCCTCTCGGGGGGCCCGGGGAACCCCGGCTGCTCCCAACTTTCTCAGCCTCTCCCCTCGGGGCATGTGGTCCACGCGCCGCCCGGCTCGGGCCGGCGTCTCGGAGGCCGGAACCGGGCTGGGGGCGGGGAGCGGGAGGACAGCGGTGGCCGGTCGGGACCCGGCGGCGCGAGCCGGGGGCGCGGGCTGGGAAGGGTCGGCGCCCTTCCCCCGGCGGGGCCCGGGCGCTGCCAACGGCGGCGCGGCGGCTCCCAGTGCCCGCGCCCGCCGCGCCCTCCCAGCCCAGAGGCGGTCCTCGCCACGCCCCGCGCCCACGGAGCGGACCCCCGGCCGACCGGCCCCGGGCCCCCGAGGCAGCGCTTCTCCCGAACAGCCCCCGGCGCGGGCGTGCGGCCTAGTCGGGGTTACATAACGGGGCTCGGCCCCTCCGCAGCCGGCCGGGGGGCCGCGGGGCCCGCGCGGGCGGGGGGCGGGGGCGTCGCCGCTCACCTGCCGTAGATGCCCTCGGTGATCCGGTTCCGCTTTAGGGGGCGGCGGAGCTTACTGCAGTCGGCGTTCCGCCGCTTCATCCTCCCGCTGGGGGGCCGGGTGCCCGCGCCGCCGCCGCCGCCGCCGCCGTCTCTCACCTCAGCCGCCGCCGCCGCCGCCGCAGCCTGCCCGCCCGCCCCGCTTTGGGCCTGGACTCTACCCCTGGGGCTGGTCACACAGACATGGAGCCAGCACCCTGGGGAGGGGGGGTGGGACAGGGAGGGGGGGGCTCAGTGCCTCCTCCGCCTTCGGAAACAAAGAAATGACAATTCCGGGGCCCGCCCGCCCCAGCACCAGCCAGCCAACTGCCCCGCCTCCTCTGCTTCGATGGACAGACAGCAGGGCCAATAGAAGGGCCAGCTGCGCCACAGCTAACCAATCGTAGGGGCCTCTCAGGGAAAACGGACTCTAGAACCCGCCTCTTTGAAGGACAGAAGAATGCGCCAATCATTATGGTGTCTGGGCCCATGCCTGGGCCTATCAGAAAAGATTTAAATAGAGGCTTATAAATAGGCCCTATAAATATAACATCCTATATTAGCCTTGTTACGAAGGCACCTTCGTTAGTATCGGATTGCAATTTATTGTATTACAATCTGTACTATAGCATACCGTGCTATATTCATCGTAGGCTACATTAGCCCCGGAATGAAACCGGGAGGCCCCGGTTTGTGGCATGTGCTGTTTCTGAGCTGACATGTGCTTCAGGCAGCCGCGTCATTATATAAGGAGCTCGCAGCAGCATCCCCATCCGGGAGCCTCGGGCAGCGCCGAGGGCCTTCTCTGCAGATCCTGGAGCTCTCATCCAGGAGAGCCGCGTCAGAGCGCAACGGGGGTATGAATGACAAAGCAAACCCCGCACAAACATACACATACGCGCGCGCACACACACCACCAGACACCCTGCCTGCTTCCAACGACGTGGTGACAGCGCGGCGGCCAATCAGAAGGGCCGTGAGGCGGACCCACTTCGGCCCGCCCCCTTGGTGGCGCGTCACCGGGGGCGGGGCTGTGGGGTGAGCGCGACGTCGCGCGAGGCTGCCGGGGGCGTGTGGAGCGCCGGGACCCGGGTTCCACGTCCGCAGAGCTGGCTGGGCTGCGGGCTTTTCGGGCTCCACGCCTGCTCCTCTCGGCAAGCGTCGGCGTCGCGGGGTGTGTCTAGCACGGGACCGGGGGCCAGCATCGCCGCGGCCGGTGGCGTGGCTGGAGGCTGCTGCTCTACCCCGGCGAGGCGGGGGTCTCAGAGCCTGGACCCCTCTCCTAACTCTCCTGTAGCTCCTATTTTGTGCCTGGCACGGTGGTGCTTGGTGCTTTGCGTCTATTTGCCCATTCACACCTCCTTACTCCCCAGTGAAATGTCAAAATAAGCATTTTTTAAGCCAGTAAAAAAATTTTAATGAAAGGAAAAGAATATGTCAAAGAATACAAATTGTAGGAAGTTGGAACACCTTGCATCTTAACACCGTAATAACCACTTGTTTCTTACTAGACAAAAAGCCAATGGAAATTCTATGGACTTTTTCTTCTAGTTTTTCCCATTGGGTTACTTTATAATATTACCACTATTACTGTTATTAAACACGATTATGATCAGCTTTGACAATGACTTTGTAGTCTGCTCTTTACAGACACATTTTTTACATAATGCACCACCCCTTGATAGGAGATTGTGTTAGATGGCTGTGGAGGTCCCACTCACAAGGGAACTGTGAAGTGGTCTTCCTGCACATAAAAAACTAGGAAGTGAACACCATCTTGTATTGCCCTGGGACGGTGGATCTCTTCCTGCCCTGTGGGCAACCACCCCAAGGAGGAACTTGCACCAACTGCATGGTCCTACAGTGTTGATCCTTCATCCTGTCACCCAGTCTTAAATTTAAAAACAAAACAAACAAAAATTAAAAAAAAATTATTTGGGAGCAAAAAAAAAAAGCCCATTGTCTTTACTAAGATTTTTAAATTAGGTCAAATAGTAAACCATCTTCCATTTCCAGGCCTCCATAGGCAAGCAAGCTTTAATGATTCAAATGTTCTCAAATCCACTATAATTTTATCTTCCCCTCTTTTCTGCTTTTGCTCTCACACATAGCATCTCCATCAATGCTTCTCCAAAACGGTTTTTTTTTGGGGGGTGTATGATACATCCACTTTGGTAAAAAGTTTATGGATTGGACCCATACTCTATAGTGGTGCAGTTTAGGAAAATGGCAAAAAGTACCTGCTATTTCAGTCTAGGATTGAAATTCCAGCTTGGCTACTTACTAGCTTGGGCAAGTTAGAGAATCTCTCAGAGCCTCTGACTCCACTCAGGTAGTTTTAAGGCTAGTGGGATAAAGAACTTTCAGGGCCAGGCACGTGTAAGGCAACAGCAAGTAACTGCTATTAACAGTACACTTGTTTTTCATTGCTCACTCTACTCCAGCATGTTGATAAAGTGGCCCTGGGCAGCCAAGGAAAACAAACTGCAAGCTCAAAGTTTCTCCAAGGCTGCTCATCATTGTGAAAGGATCTGAATGGAATTCTCTGCTCAAGCAGCAGAAAAGACTTTAGTGGCCAAGGATTGATTCATGGAGGATGGTACAGTTGGTACCAAAATCAATATGGTTGGAAGCTTGAAGTCGTAGGGGGAGAACAAGTTTGTGTTGAGGTCCTATCTCCACTTTCCTTGGGCACTCTAGACCCCAGGAGGCCTCCTCTCTATGATTACAGGGGGTACAGATTGCCTAGGCAATTGTGTGGAGGAGTACACTGCTACCTCCCTGAGGTTACAGCATGTATATGTGGTCTTTCCACCCCCACTATGTTTCTATTGTCTTGGATAGTGAAGTGTCATCCTGTGAAATGTGAGTAATCCAGAGAAAAAACTGAAGAGCCATAGGGACATATGCCAACTTTCTGGAGTTCCTTGTCTGGGCCTGCCATCAAATAGATTACT
>JAJIBD010018890.1:0-18732 GCA_021461705.1 Cryptotis parvus | reverse complement strand
GGGATCAGTGCTGGGGCAATGTATGTATAAATCTCAACTTTCAATGACTGCAAATGATTGTGAATTAATAAAATAAAATATTTTTTTTAAAATGTAGTAACCAAATGATACCAATATTTCTTCTCAAGGGAGGCTCATATTTCCTTAACTAGAAGCCTCAGTTCATTCTTATTTAGTTTCCCCCAGAGTCCTAGATTTTAGAGAAGTAGAGCATCTTATTTCCTTTGTATGGCTATAGCTTGTTTCATAAGACAGAACCTTCTACTAACTATATTTATTAATCCTCAGAATCTTCTGTATTATAGAATAATGGCTATCAACATATTCCAGTTCCATCTTGGCCCAAGGCAAGATTCACATCTAGGTCTTAAGGAGTAAGGACAAAATTTGAGCTTTAAGTTAAGAAATGCCCATGTTTTAATATGGAAGAATGATTTACCATCAGGATCCACTGAAAACACTTGCATTTTTGTCTTGAGTTTCCTAAATGATCAAGGTGCCAGATTGTCATGCTGCTTGTAGACTGGAATATTTTAACTGTTCCTCTTTAGTCTTAGTCTCTTTTTACAGTATGTCTTTGACAGTCCAAGCAAAGTTTCAATAATTTAAACAGCAGTTACTGGGTTTATGCAAGCAAAATATTGCTATAAATCTTTTTTTTTGGTTTTGGGATCTTACCTGGTGGTGCTCAGGGTCTACTCCTGGCTCTACAATGAGGAATTACTCTTCATAGTGGTATTGTACCAGAGGGGAGCCAGGGAGAGTATCCGGGTTAGCCACGTGCAAGGCAAGCACCCTGCCCACTGTACTATCTGGTCCCACTAAGAAGTAGTTTTTTTAAGGCACAAACTAGCACTGGAGAGATAGTAAAGGGGTTAAGGCACATGCCTTGCATATAGCCAATTTTGACTTTATCTTCAGCACCACATGATGTCCTGAAAATCACTGAGTGCGACCCTTGAGCCTGACTGGTGTAGCCTAGGTGGTACTTTATAGCACTATAGGGCCAAAGCAGCATTACATTCTTGGGGCTTTTATGATTTGGGGTATTACCCTGGGGTAAAAACACTAAAAATGGGGGTCGGAGTGATAGCCCAGCTGGTAGGGTGTTTGCCTTGCACGCGGCTGGCCCATGCCAGCCCAGGTTCGATCCCTGGCATCCCTTATGGTCCCCCGAGCACCGCCAGGAGTAATTCCTGAGTGCAGAGCCAGGAGAAACCCCTGAGCATTGCCGGGTGTGACCCAAAAAACAAAAAAAAAACCACTAAAAATATCAAGAAAGGAAAAAATAAATTTTCTGTTTTATTTACAATAATATTCAATATCCTCAAATTTTGTAAGTCAAAACTTTAATCATTTTTTTAAAATTTTGGGACTACCCCAGTGATGCTCAGAGCTTACACCTGACTCTGTCTGTGCTCAAGGATCACTTCTGGTGGTGGTCATGGAATCATATGGTGTACTAGGCATCAAACCCTGGTTGGCCGTTGCAAAGCAAATCACACTACACGCTGTATTATCGCTCCTGTTCCTTGTGGCTGCAGATTTTTAAATAGTTCTGTTATTTTAACATAGTTTTATTATTTTAACATGGTTTTAACAGTTTTGTGCATTCTTATCATTAGTACCTAATTTTAGTGACCCCTCTTTTAGTATAGCTATGCACATATACACATTCTTTGTGTATTAATTTTTTTTTAATTTCACACCGACTTGTTTACAATTTAATTATAGTAGTTTTCTTCTAAGGGTGATTGTATTACAACTGGGAGGGTCTTGTCAAGATGATGTCAGAGAAATCATGTTGAGCGCTTATTTACATGAACATAGGAAACAGTCCTATAAGTAAGGAACATGGACCTTAAAAATACCCTGCTTGTGAGCATTGCTGAGAGTGTTTGGTCTGAGAAAGTATACTCATTTTTTAATTATATCACCATAAGACAGATAATTAAAAAGCTGTTCATGATTGAGTTTTAGTCATGCAATGTTGCAGCACCCAACCCTCTACCAATGCACACTTCCCACCACCAATGTCCCCTGTTTCCCTCTTGATCTAAGTAGCTCTCCAAAAGCTACCAGGTTTGTCTTCTCAGCAATGATACTGAAATACAGATTCATGAAGAAACAGACAGCTCCTGCCTCAGGGAGCAGCTCCTGCTTCAGGGAGGTAACTCTTTGTATTTAGTGCAGGCCAATAATAGTCCCAGGAATTCTTGAGAAGCAGTTCCTCTTACCTATAAAAAATATGTGATCTCAGTCTAGTTACCTGGCCCAACATGGGACAGTAGTAAGTTGGCAGTTGATATCCAGATTTTAGGTGGAAGGATAGACTAGTAAGAGCCAACATAAGGAAAGGCATGCCTAAATTAAATTTGAACTTTATTTCTATCCTCTCCCCTTTGCCTAAAACAATACTGTAAATAATCTATTATTTATTTCTGTTATTTCCTTGACTTAAGGGATGGATGTAGGTTATTGGTCTGTGGTAACATAAATTATAACTCGTTTAAAAATCTGTGCTAAATAATTGAAAAATCTCAATCTTATACCTCAATCTTTAAGCATAATTTGCCACGGAAAAAACACAGTATCTCTGAAAGTCTTCATGAATGTCACTTGTCTTTAAAATAAGCCAACAAAGCTCACTTTGAATATTTTATGAGCTGCTGTAAAATGCTAGCCAAATGGTCTGCAGCATTTACAGTATTTCAATATATTAATGCTAGGATGCTGATTTGAATCCACAATAGAAAATAATATTTTTATAAGTGTCAGCTGATAGGCTCAACTAGCATTTCAAGCCAGTAAAGGCTGCTTTGATAGGATCGAGGGCGGAGCCTCCTTGCATCACATTCAACAAGTGGCCAATCCGGATGGGGCAAAACCTCTATTTAGTAACTTGCTAAGAAACCCAGGCAGCAAGCAACACGCCAGGAGAGCTGCGGGCGCCATGGGCAGAGTGAAGAGTGGCTCAAACGTTCAGCTGCGCCGGCGCAAGCGTGCCTGGAACAGTGCAGGGTCCTGTGCTGCCTTCGCGGTCATGGGCAGCCGGCGTCCAGCTGTACGAGGTCGGGTGGGGAGCCACGCGGCCCGGAGAAAGGCGGGGCAGCCAGGAAGGATTTTGCCCGACTGCGGAGGAAGCGCGGGTGGCGGCGGGCCCGCGGAGTGGGCTCCAAAGATGCATTCGCATCCCGGAAGACGCCGGCGCCCACCAGGTCCCACGGTGAGATGGATCTGGGCGCGCAGCGGAGCGCTGGGAGACCTTCAGGAAAAGACGGGGCCTCAGCTGCGAGGGTGCTGCCAAGTTCTTGCTGGACACCTTCGAGTTCCCGGGTCTGGTTTATCACACCGGAGGCTGCCACTGCGGTTTGGTGCGCTTCGCGGTCTGGGCGCCCGCCGACCTGAGCGTCGTGGATTGCAGCTGTAGGCTGTGCAGGAAGAAGCAGCACCGACACTTTCTCGTCCCGGCCTCGCACTTCACGCTCCTCCTGGGCGCCGACAGCATGGTCACCTACCAGTCCTGCACTCACCCGGCGCTGCACAATTTCTGCATCAAGTGCGGCGTGCAGTGTTTCCACACCTCTGTCTCTGATCCCAGCGTCTATGGCGTTGCCCCGCACTGCCTGGACGCGGGCACCGTGCGCAGCGTGTGGTCATCGAGGAGGTCACCTGTGATTCTTCGGGTGATGAGGCCAGCAAGGAGCCCCATACCAGTCGCGAACACTACCACCAAGTGAGCGCCTGCCTCTCTCCTCAAAGAGGTCCAGCATCCAGTAAATAGATGCTCCTGAGTCTCTGCAAGCTGGTGGAGGTGGGGGTGGGGGTGGGGTGGGAGGATGGCGGCGTGTCCTGGGTTACTCCCTTGGGCTTGTATAGATTATCCCGTCAAAGGAGTGTGTCCCTCTGAACCGGTTGGTTTGATGGACCTGTGGGTTCTCTTCAAGCTTCTACCCATTCCCTTCCAGGATCTTTTGCTGGACTTGCTTAGCAAAAATGTCTGAGCACACAACCTGTTTTTCGGTGATAGCTCTCCAGTCAGTCAGTAGCAAGTAGTGCCTCTACTTTTTTCAAGTTACCCTTGAATTACTCTGTTTTATTCCTTATACGGTTCTAGCAAGGCATTTGAGATGTTGCTGTGTACCATGTGGGTTTGTTGGTATTGTGAATGGGTTGGTATGTAACACCACTGCATCTAAATTGTCGCCTAATAACTCTTATTAGGCCATTGCCCTCTTGATTAGCTTGACATTGTGTGTGTGTTTATTAAGTAGACACCTGTGGTTTAGTCAATGGGGTATGTATTATTTTAGACACTGTCTATGTAATGTATTTTTAAAAATATGTGTAAGAAGCACAGTAATATTTCCCTGTGCTTATTTCTCAGCTGGCATAGGCATATTGCTTGCTTTGTTGTAAATAATCTGGATAGGTTTTAGGAAGACTGAGAACTGAGAAATATGTTTGTACACTGTATGCCTTCTTTGATGTCTTGATGTTCCTATCTTGTTTAAGTGTCAAGTATCCAAAAATAAATACTAATAAAAATGAATTTGTATTGTATACTAAAAGTCACCAATTATTTATATGAAATTTGTGACGATGAAATGTTTCTCAACTGGTGGTGAGTAAATCTTGTGGAAATATACATGGAAATACCTATTTTTTTCAGTTGGGTTTAATTTAGTAGGGAGTTAGACTATTCCAAGCATATTATAAACACATCAAATGAAATGTGTTCAAAAAGACAGCACATTTTATGTAAAATCACTTATGCTATGTTCAAATTTAATACAGTATAGAAAGAAATATTCCATATGTTTAAAAAACTTGGATAATTAATTTATTCTATTTTTTCATAATAGTATTTCAAAGGAGTAAAGTTCAAGTGATGTCTCCTGTTTTATCAGAGTCAAGTACACTAAATTGTCTTCCATCTCTTTTCTTTAGTGCCTCTTCTTCATTTAATTTGATGTGCACATAATATCCATGTAATAGTTTAACCTGTTTTAACTACCCACTAAATTTTAAACCAATTAAATATGTTTCCTGGCATATTGCAAATAACATGCTTTGTACTGTGGTCTCACAGAGGACAGTCCATTTCCCTCATCTTCTATCTTATTCCACAGCAGAATAGATGGAAGATTTTATCACCTGGTTTTTTCTAATATGTCCTTCTGTGACCCAAGCCTCCTTCTCAGTTATTTAGAATAGCCTGCTCCAGTTCTTAAGCATGCGGAGATTGGGCTGAGGCAGAAAAGTGTGGGAGGGGGAAGAACTTGAGCGTGCACATGTGTTCCAGAAGGTTTAGTTGCCTTGGAGGTCAGAAAATACCAAAATGGGGCAGCAGAGATAGAGTCCAGGGGGTTAAGGTGCTTGCCTTTCAGTGGATAACCCCAGTTTTATTCTAGGCACCACACAGAATCCCCCTGAACACCACCAGGGGGTATAGTAAGTCATGAACACAGGATGTTCATGTTAACACTGCCTCATATGGTCCCCAAACCAAAACAAACAAAAAGACAGAAAAAAAAAGAAAAAAAAGAAGTTGCATATATGGGACCACCATGGAAGAAAATAATTCCTTAATACTTTTTCGTTTCTTCTACCATGTCAGTGTTGTTGTTTTCTAATTTTTCTTTTTATCATTTTTTTGCAATTAAATGTATGGGCACATCTATGTATGTATATATATGCATATTGAGTATACATATATACACACTGTATTTTCATTTTTAAATGTGACTTTCCTTTCAAATTATTGCTGACTTTTCTGCTTCTCTCTCATATGTGAACCTTTAATGAGCTTATTTGGTTAAAACCCATGTCTGAACATTTTCAGGCTTTGTTAAACTGCCACAAATCAGGTCCTACGCTGATTTCCCATATAAAAACATGGTAGGGGATTTTTGTGATTGTGATAAGTTGTAAGAGAGAATGCTAGAATCTGATGCTGAACAAGTTGGGGAAAATCATGACCTCCTAGTTGTCTGTGGGGGAAGAATTGGAGAAGGGAAGTTATGATAAGTTTAGGTTCAATGAAGAGTGAAAGGTTGTGGGGAAGGACAGAAATATTTCTGAGAATACTTAAGAGTGATGAACACAATTTAGTGTCTTTTTACCCTATGTCCAAAGAATTTTTCTATATTTTCTTATTGAACAAGAACTATAAAACCTTTAAAATGTGACAAAATGTTTGTGCAAGCATACTTGCAGCCATAACCAATATTCACAATGATCTGTGTGTATTGTTTTAGAAATCTCTTACTTCAAGAATATGGCAGTGATGTGTAATTGGTTTGGATATGTAAAATACATGAAACCCACTCTATTTCACTATGATTATTGAGTGAGGTTAATGCATAGGAACATTTTTCAGCATGACTGACACCCAGCAAGCACTCAGCAAGCATTGGGAAATTATTGATCTTATTGGATAAGAATATTGATGCAATCAATGGCCATAACTGTGTACAGCTCTAGGTTTGAGACACTTTCATTTACAATCGGTCAATTGTTTGGATATTTAAAGCAAATGTTAGGACAGTCTGGTGACAGTAGAAGTGTTAAGAGACCACAAGTCTAGAGGATGCAGATACTCTCCCTTTGTCATAGAACACTCAGTGCCTTCTCTAACCTCCCAGATGTTTATCTACCTTCATTCATCTAAAGAATTAACAGACAAATTGCCTTATAGTGATTCCTCATCTCATCCTACCTCATTAACTTTTCTGTCTTCATTTTATCTATTGTACACCTACTTGATTCTCAGCACAATTCTCTATGCTGTGATAGAACAGAAGAAAAACAGTTCTTAGATGGCTATCACTTATATCTGATGGATGAGAGACAACTAACCATCAGTATACCACAGAGTGTGACTAGAAAGAACAAGGTGCCATGGATTTTGTTGTGGAACTATTAGTTTTAGATCCTCCCTCCCAAATGATTATAATAATAATATTTATTGCCTAATAATGTCCTTTCCAGTATTACACAAAAGAAACTAAGAAACTATCCCAGAGATAACATTAACTTGTTGCCCTGAATTTCTTACACTCGAGCAAGGAGAGAACCTTTCTAGGACTCCCAGGAATCTAGCATATTTGGGATCATGAGTAACGGAATGGGGACCGAGGCATGTTCATAATATTTACACATTTTTTCTGTGTTTCCACATAGCCTGAAGGTAATTTTTGTTTATTATGTGCTCTATATTATGAGGACTTAAAATTATAAAGTATTCAAGTTAGTCCTAACAGTTTATGTCTCTACTGGGCTGGCAGTACCAGCAGTAGCATATCTCCCTCTTGTGGATACTGTAACAATTTCATACTATTGAATGATTTTATAGTAACAATTGAGAAGTTAGAGGATAGGAAAGAACCCCCTATGTTGGGTGATCTCTTGTATAAATGGGGATTCGAGAAAATACAAGAAAGAAGAGTATCAAAAAATAATGTGGTGGGGAGCCGCTGGGCTCCCGAACAGTATCAGAACAGAAGTTCTCTTCTACCTCAAAGGCAAACAGGGAAATGGATGAAAACTCATGAGTCCGGCACAGTTTCAAAAAGGCTTTTATTCTTTTTTAATTTTTTATTTTTACAATTACAAAGATATACAATTAAAAAAGTTCATATTTGGGTTTTGGTCATACAGTGTTCCAGCACCCATCCCTCCACCAGTGCCCATCTCCCACCACCAACGTCCCAGGTTCCCTCCCCTTCCCCCAGCAATCCTCCATGGCAGGTTCTTTATTTCTTTCCATTTCTCTCTCTTTCTCTTTTCCTTCCCCCCCAGACTATGGATTACAGAACATACATTAAAGGGTTGTCATGTGTATCTTTTTGCCTCTATTTAATGCTCAGTTCTAGGTTCACATTAGTACCCTTGACAATTGTTAGCACACTGTTCCATTTTCTGTCTTACCTAGCCTCTGACTCCCACACGTTTGTGATAATTTCCACCTTTGACAAGACCTCCTGATATATGCTTCACTTGACCTTGGATATTGGTATCATAATATGTACATATATATTTATGTTATGCAGAAAAAATGCAGTCATTCTGTGTCTGTCTCTCTCCTTCTGGCTAATTTCGCTCAACATAATCTTCTCCATGTCCATCCATTTATAGGCAAATTTTATAACTTCCTTTTTTCCTAATAGCTGCATAGTATTCCATTGTGTAGATGTACCAAAGCTTCTTTATCCAGGCATTGATTATTGGCCACATGGTTGCTTCCAGATTCTGGCTATTGTGAATAATGCTGTTATGAACATAAAAGTAGGGATGGTTTTTCCGCTGCATATATTTGGTTTCCCAGAGTAGATTCCCAGGAGTGGTATGGCTGGGTCAAATGGGAGTTCAATTTCTAGCCTTTGGAGGAATGCCCATATTGTTTTTCCAGAAAGGCTGTACCAGCCGGCATTCCCACCAACAATGGATGAGTGTCCCCTTTATCCCAAATCCATGCCAGCACTTGTTGTTCTTGCTCTTTTGAATATGTGCCAGTCTCTGTGGTGTAAAGTGGTATCTCATTGTTGTTTTTATTTGCATCTCTCTGATGATTAGTGATGATGAGCATTTTTTCATATGTTTTTTTGCCATTCGAATTTCTTCCTTGCTGAAGTTTCTGTTCATTTCTTCTCCCCATTTTTTTGATGGGGTTGTTTGTTTTCTTCTTGTAAAGTTCTACCAGTGCCTGATATATCCTGGATATTAACTCCTTATCACATGGGTATTGGGTGAATATTCTTTCCCATTCTGTGGACTGCTTTTGTATCTTAGTCACTGTTTCTTTTGAGGTGCAGAAGCTTTTTAGTCTCATGTAGTCCCATATGTTTATCTTTTCTTCTAGTTGCTTTGTTAGTGATGTTTCACCTTTGAAGATGCCTTTAGCTTCAATGTCGTGAAGGGTTTTTCCTATATTTTCTTCAATGTTCTTTATGGATTCAAGTCTGATATTCAGATCTCTAATCCATTTTGATCTGATTTTTGTGTATGGTGTTAGACACAGGTCCAAATTCATTTTTACATGTCGCTGCCCAGTTTTCCCAACACCACTTGTTGAAGAGGCTTTCCTTACTCCATTTTAGACTCATTGCACCTTTATCAAAGATGAAATGATCATGTGTTTGAGGTTGGGTGTCAGGATACTCAATTCTATTCCATAGGTCCACAGGTCTGTTTTTATTCCAATACCATGCTGTTTTAATTACTACTGCCTTGTAGTACAGTTTGAAGTTTGGAAAGGTGATGCCTCCCATTTTCTTTTTTCCCGAGGATTGCTTTAGCTATCCTGGGGGTTTATTGTTCCGTACAAATTTCAGGAGTATTTGGTCAATTTCTTTGAAAAATGTCATGGGTATCCTTATAGGGACTGCATTGAATCTGTACAGAGCTCTAGGGAGTTTTATCATTTTGACAATGTAGATTCTCCCCACCCATGAGCAGGGAATATATTTCCATTTCCTTGTGTCTTCTTTTATCTCTTGGAGCAGTGTCTTGTAGTTTTCTTTGTACAGGTCTTTTACACACTTGGGTAGGTTAATTCCTAGGTATTTGATTTTCTGTGGCACAATTGTGAATGGATGTTTCCTTAATATCCCTTATTTCTCTTTCGTTATTTGTATATAGGAAAGCCACCGACTTTTGGGCGTTGATTTTGTATCCTGCCACTCTACTATATGCATCTATTGTTTCTAGGAGTTCCAAAAAGGCTTTTAATAGTAGAAAATCTCTACCACCGCAATCCAATATAATCAAATAACTCTAGCTCTGGTCAGAACTTAGACCATACACAAAAGCCCAAGTCTCCCACCAAAGAGAGGATCTCACTGGAGAGGAGTCCTACCCAAAAGAAGGGGCGAGTGCCTCAAGTAAGTCCCCTTATATACACCAAAGTAATCCTAACTGTTGACAAGAAGGGTTCTGTCACAAAGAACCCTAAAGAGAGTGTAGAAGAGTGGTGCTACACCCTATTACAAGTATAAACAAAGGTTTATGCCAAGGACTAATCACTTCTTCCAAGATTATCTCTTATGTAAAACACTGGAGAGGGCTGGTATAAAATAATACACCTTAATTTCATGGGTGTCATGTAATCTAGATGGTACCCACAAGGTCTTTCTTATTTATTGTCTGCACCAGGGTGTTTGATTATCTTGTTCTCTGTATACTGAAAGGTTCACACTCACCTGCATGAGGGTAAACTAGTATTATCCTTCCTATAATCTTGAGCGATATCTCAATGTAGCCAGAGTGGCAGTCTCCTGGTAAATTCTAACTATCCCACTCTAGGTGCAGTGAGTATAAAAGAGGACCTGTGCCCAATCTAGATAACATAGAAGACTTAGTAGATGTGGACTAAGTCATAAGTTTTTCAGAATCAAGGTGGACTTCTGTAACTGCTACACCCTCTATCAGTGTTTACATGGAAGAGAGATCTCATTAGAATTAACCTCGTCTTAAGAACATGTAAATAGATTAAGCTGTGCACAAAGCTCCCATGCTACCTAAGCCTGTCTTCGAACAATAATGTATCTTTCTTTGTACTTCCTAATGAAATAGAAAATCTTTCATAAAATTCTTGCTCCTAGGTTTTATTCTAATCTTTTTTTCCTGAGCTGAACAGCTTGCATATATAGTATATGAAGGGAAAAACCATCAATAGATTTAAAAATTTTAGTCTTGCTTTTCATTAAGCTTTAACAGTGACTTATAAATAGGAATTTGATGTGATACACTATCTCTGCATTTTTGTCCTTGTTCTATGAGCTGAGACTTCTGATTAATGTAGTACATCTCCTCATATTAGGTCTGAAGTGGGCTTTGGGATATACACCTGAACTTATGGTCTAATCTCTTTTCATTTTCTTTCACTTTCTCCCTCTCCCACTTGTTCTTCATACCCACTTTTTGCATTAGGCAATCATGTGACTTGATCACTTGACATCCCGTTATTCATTGATTTGCTTGAGTGGGTTCGGTAACATTTCCATTTGACCCTATCACGTGCCTGTGTAGCCCAATGGCATCTGGTTGCTTCCAGGAATACGAAGAACCTCAAACCGTTCATTCAGAATCTTGATGAAGAAGTCTGACCATCTTGTAGGTGGGCAGCCACGTGATCTTGATATCCCATAGGATCTAGTCGGCAACACCTCTAGTCAGAGGTCATCTTCAAATCGCATTCCATGTCCAGCCCATCTAATTTTCGATGCCGTGGCAAACGAGACAGCATCTCTGACTCTGGAACAGCGACGGAGGTCGGAACTCCGGATTCCTTCTCTCACTTGAGTGAGGCGTGATATTCCAAACATAGCTCTTTCAATTCCTCTTTGGGAGACCTGAATAGCATTCTCATCCTGCTTTTCGTAGGTCCCAGGTCTCTGAGGTGTATGTTAATCAGGGAGAATGTTGGAGTCGAAGAGATGTCCATGGAGCCAGAGGTTCTTTGTCTTTTTTTAGCTATTTCTTCGATGCTTTTGAAGGCATTTGATGCGGCTCTCTTCCTCCCTGCGCAGCTCAGGTTTTAGGTCTTTCATCATGCTGACTTCTTGACCTTGGTACACATAACTGCTGCATTCAGAGATGTCTGTTCCATTGAGAGTGAATGGGGCCCCTGGAACTAGTTTATTTCTCATGAACATAGTTTTGTTGAGATTCAGCTCTATACCTATCTTTCCACATTCTTGGTCAAAGTCAGCCAACATTTGTGCCACTTGGCTAATGTTTGGTGTTATTAGAATGATGCCATCAGCGAAGCATAGGTGGAGTAGTTGCCAGCCATCTGACTTAAGTCCCATTCCTTCCCATTCTAATTGTCGCATGATGTTCTCGAGGGGTGGCACTGAAGAGTTTTAGTGAAATGGTATCACCCTGTCGAACCTCCCTTTGACATCAATGATCACTTCCCTGTAGATTGGTGAGATCCTGGTGGCAAATCAGTAATACAGCTCATGAAGGATCTTGCTGTATTGGGTTTGAGCGCCCTGTTTGGCTAGGGCTTTGATGATCGCTTCAGTCTCCACAGAATCAAAGGCTTTCTTTAAATCAATGAGCGTGAGACAGAGTTGCATCTTGAACTCCCTACAAACCTCAATGTGCTTGGTTAGCGTGTGGATATGGTCGATTGTGCTGAATCCTTTTCGGAAGCCAGCTTGCTCTCATGGTTTTCCGTCGTCTAATGTTCTGCCAATCCTGTTCAGGATAACTCGAGTGAACAGCTTGTAGATGATGGACAACAGGCAGATGGGGCGATAGTTGCCAATGTTGTGTATGTCTCCCTTCTTGAACAGTAGAGTTCTGCTGGTTTTCCATTGGGAGGGCACCTTGCATTTAGACAGGTAGCGTTGAAGAGTCAAGCCAATATATTGATGAGTACCGGCGGCAGATTCTTCAGGTGTTTGGGTCTGATTTTGTCTGGGCCTGGTTCTGTTCCCTTCTTTTACCAAAGAAATGGCATGTCAGATTTTAGAAGGGAGAACGTTGGGAATGACATATTCATCTTGCGGAATTTGGTTTGTAGGCAGGTGGGCGTGGCTATTCAAAGAGATCTGAGTAGAAGTCAAGGATAATCTTCTCCATTCCCTTTCTGGAAGATGTGATAGATCCATCAGGACGTCAGAGGGCAGTCATCTTGGTCTTATAGTTGGCAAAGACAGGCGGGTGTTGGGAATGCTTTTTCCCAGCTTCTGCTGCATCTTCCAGTATTTCTGCTCTTCTCTCTTTGAGATCTTCCTTTCTCGCTTCCTTGCACTGCTTTGCAAGCATGGATGTTATCATTTGGTTTGCCTGAGGATCGCGCCTTGCCACGTTGGTGAATGAGCTCGAGAGCACTTATATTAAGGCCATATAAGTGATTTTCTTGCCAACTATTTTGTTAGTATGTGTGTCACACCACATCCACTAGGAACTGCTTAAAAACCATATTATGTGGTGTGTGTTGGAGTGATGGATGAGGGGCAAGAAAATTTCCTTGATAAATACTATTTCAGTATTTGTCTCTTCAATTGTAGTTCTAACATAGTTTTTTGTTTGATTTGTGTTGTTGGTGCTCAAAACTTACTCTTGGCTTTGTGCTTAGCTATAACTCTCTGGTGGTGCTCAGGCACCATATATGATTCCAGGTATTGAACCAGGGATAGCCCCTTACTGGCAAGCCACTTAACCTCTGTGCTTTGTCTCTGGTCCCATTCATTTTGTTTTATAACTTGTTTGTTTTAACCAGTAATAAAACTCAAACTTTGGTAAAGACTTATCTCAAAAGTGCTGTATTTGTCAATTGCTCCAGTGATTTATTTACTAAATTGGACAATCATTTTCAAGTACTAAAATACAAATTCCTTAATCTTCCATGTTATTTTTTTATTCATTTAATGACTGTGCATGGAAAACATATTTAGGTTTAAATTGCATTATTAACTTTTTAATAAACGTTCTTAATGTTAGGCATTTCAAAAAAAATTAATCTAACCCTATTTTTCTTTTTTCCATGTTATGGTATAAATAGCCACATAATGGTATTTTTTGAACTTTAGGTTACTGAAGAAATGCCAATATAATGTTTTTTACATTATTGAACATTTCTATACTATAAATATAAAGATAATTTCAAGAACATAGACCAAAGTGAAATGCAACTATAAACTTTGAGCATTTTAATCTTAATTCCAACATTATTTCACCATAAACTTATGTGGTTCAATGTTTTAATGTTTATTTAATGTTTTAACCAGTATCACTAGAGACACTCTAGTGCTGCCTACTGGAAAGTATTGCTCTTCTTCTATTTTTAGTCATTTGTCCAAATTTGCACATTGGGTACTTCGAGACATTGGATGTGAGAAATCAGGTTTGTCTAGATTCACAGAATGTTCTATTTATAATTTCATTATCTTGGGATAGAATGACATGAGCTGTTTATGGACAACTACTTTTTGTTTGAGTTTTTGGGCCACAGCCTAAATAACTTAGAAATTACTGCTGGCTCTATGCTCAGAGATCATTTCTGGGAGGAGGCAACATGCAGTTATCTAGAACTATATCTAGATAAATAATGTGGAAGCAAAGTGTCCTAAGTACTATTTATTCACAATGAAAATCTCTATTTCTTAAAAAAGTCATTGAATAGCCCAAATATAGACTATTACAAAGCTTCTCTTTTCATAAACTATATTGTTCATAAACTATGTTGCTGAAAATTTAGGCAGATTTCCAAGATTTGGACCTCAACGTGTTTCCAATTGGCAAACAAAATAAAATAAAAAAAAATGGGACTATATCAAATTAAAAAGCATCTGCACGAATAATGAAACATGGGCTAAAATTATAAAAACACAACTGAATGAAAAAGAACATTTGCAGTCAACACAACAGAGGGACTGTTAATACCTAAAGATCAACAACAACAACAACAAAAACTAAAAAAAAAAAAAACAAAAAAAATCAGGGAAAGCAATTTTCAGGCTTCTGTTATTTTACTAAGCTGAAGAGGACTGAGGAGGTGGCCATTACATACATGAAGAAGTGGTCATCATTAATTACTAGGTATCACTGTATCACTGTCTTCCCATTCATAGTCGATTTGTTCGTGCAGGCACCAGTAACATCTCCATATGACCTGTCTCATGCAAGTAGAGGCCAAGGGCACCTGCTTGCTCCAGGAACATAAAGAGCCTCAAACCATTCCATCAGGTCATGGGAATGAGATCTATAATTGTTACTGGTATCTGGCATATCAAATCACGACACAGGTAGCTTGCCAGGCTCTGATGTGCGGGTAGCATACTCTTGTAGTCATCTCAAAATCCAGCATTTATTGATGAACCGCCACGGCCGCTTGCGGGCTGCTGATAGGCTGGTCTGCTGGGTGGAATTCTGACGAGGGAGAAGTTCGGATGTGGAAAATGGAGGTCCTCTATGGAATGGGGGGGTCGTCTGGCTTGTTGTGAAGCTCTGCTGGGGTGGTGGGCCATGGCTAGAACCTGCCATCCCTCCCAGGAACCTCATGAGCGTCTGGGCACAGTGAGAGCCAGTAACAGCTCTGCCCCATGTCTGTCTCTGTATCAGCATACCTGAGCAGGATTAAAAAGGACTGCAGCAGGGTGGATCTCGATGAGCTGGGCTGTGATAGGCTGGTCTGCTGGGTGGAGTTCTGACGAGGGGAAGTCCAGATGTGGAAAATGGAGGTCCTCATGGAGTGGGGGGTCGTCTGGCTTAATTACTATCACACTTATTATTAGGGGAAATACAAATTAAGATGACAATGAGATAATCTAACACAGAGGTACATAGGTAGGGGTTCATGTACCTGGGGCACACTGGTGGACTAGAAGTGTGATATATGTGTATATATACATATATATATATGTATATATACATATATATGTCTATATATACACATACAACTTCATAGTCAAAAATGCTGTTATCAGGAGGTCCAAATTGTAACTACAAAATTCTATAAAGTAGGTGAGATGGAGGGTTGGAGAGAAGCTGGGTACATTGTTGGAGGTAAGTCAGCACTGGTGGTGGAATTCGTGTTGGATGATTTCATGCCTGAAAACTCAAATATGAATAACTTTTCAATTTAAAATTCTTTAATAAATATATTTTTTAAAATGTTGGCTTCCAATGGAATGTAACCATGATTAAACAAGTTCCTCTAACATACTCATGTGATCACTGTTTCAGAGATAAATAATTTGTTATTGTCTAGTGAGAGTAACTTTGGATCATTTACAGGCTTTGTATAACATTGTAAATCAAAGTGTAAGGTATTTAAATGTAAAAGTACCTTAACCGTGTTTGAAGTACCACTTTACCACGGTGTAAAAGCACAGTCTTTTAATCACAATGTAAAGTACTTAAATGTAAAATGGTTTTAGGCCTGTGTGAATATAATGGCTAAGACATAAATAACTGATATTGTACCCAGCCTGAAGACCACAGGCCTTCAAGACTCATGCATGACTAACTAACATAAGCACAACATCATTACTGCTCCTACAATAGCAGCTACGATTCAGCAACTGTATGTAAAGGACATAAAAAAATGATTACTGAGAGATAAAAAGCTATCAAAGGCAAAACAATTAATTATCAACAAGATTGTTATTTTGCTCACTAATTCTACCACATTCACGTGAGGCATTTTAGTACAATCTAAGCCTGTAAATGCTAAATTCAATTTTCTTTCCTGAAAATAAGTTCCCAGAAGTGTAGGATACAGAAAACTGTTTGTACATGCAAAAATTTTAGTGTTACTTGAAAATTTGGAAGGTTTTAGTTTTACAATATATGTGTGCATATATACCTATCTATATAGATGAATGTATATATAGACACATATAAATATCTATACAAATATTTACACATATTTTATATAAATTTTATATAAAGTATGCAAGTCTATACAAATTTATTATATGAATTTATATATAATATGTAATATATTTATATAAATATATTTTATATATTATATATGATGTGTATAATATTATATATGATATATATTTATATATATAAATCACTTATCTTCCCATTGTTCGATTTGTACAGTGGGCTTCAGTAACATCTCCATCTGTTCTGTCCTGTGTTAGGGTCTAGTCCAAGGGCATCTGCTCACTCCAGGAACACAAAGAACCTGAAACCATTTGTTCAGGTCATGGGAAAGAGGTCTATAATTGTTACTTGTTTTTTGGCCTATCAAATATGACACAGGTAGCTTGCCAGGCTCTGCCATGCGGGTGGTATATTCCTGGTAGTAGGCTCTCAGTTCGTGCAAATGGGGAGAGATTGGCTTTTCTCTTGTGTGGAGCTCTGATGAGCTGTGAGGTCCGGATGTTGAAAATGTCTGCCCTCATGGTGCAGGGGGCACCTCAGGCTATTTGTGAGGCTCTATTGGGTTGAAGGGCCAGGTCTAGAACCTGCCTTCCGTCCCGGACTCCTCATGACCAGCCGAGCACAGGGGAGAGCCGATAGCAGCTCTGCGCCATGTATCTGTGTCTCTGGTTCAAGCATGATTGGGCTTGAAATAGGCATCATTTTAGGTGGGACTCTGATGGCAGAGCTTGAGATCAGCTTTTATATATAAATATAAATATATTTATGGCAAAGCCTGGCAAGCTACCCGTGTTGTATTTGATATGCCAAATACCAGTAACAATTATAGATCTCATTCCCATGACTTGATGGAATGGTTTGAATCTCTCTGTGTACCTGGAGGCGAGCAGATGACCTGGTCTACACTAGTATGTGACAGGACATATGGAGATTCTACTGGTGCCCGCTCGAGCAAATTTATGATCAAAGGCAATACAAGTGATACAAGTGATAAATACATTATATAAATTTATATTAAAATTATATACATATAATTTATAAATATAAATAAATATATGTATATACATACCTATATACACATATGTTTATTTTAGGAGTAAATATAAAACTTCCTACAATTGAAGTCCTTGTATTATGCTGAAGAGCAACAACACAACAAACTCGCTAAGAATCACAAGAAATTCCTGAACTCACCCCAGATCTCCTTTCTTGTTGACCATTTTTATTTCTCTCAATCTTCCATCTGTAATAAAACTTGTATATCTCCCAAAATGGAAAAACCATTTCCATCTTGGTCTCCTTTTACATCTGTTTTCAGAGAAGCCAACCCGAATGCCTGAGCAGCCTGGCTAAAGAAAATATGGTATATCTATGCAATGGAATAATATGCAGCTGTCAGAAAAGATGATGTCATGAATAGATGACATAGAGATTATCATGCTGAGTGAAATTAGTCAGAAGGTAAGGACAGAAATAGAATGTCTGCATTCATTAGTGTGATATAAATATATACTAATGTTCGACTAATTGTGGGAAATGGTAATGTCACATTGAACTGAGCATGGAATGTACACAAAGGGACTTACATGATAATCCCTAAATGTCTGTAGGGCAAGCCACAAAGTGTGAGAGAGAGAAGAAAGAGAGAGAAAGACAGAGAGAGAGATCGAGATTAAGAGAAAAGGAAAAGTGCCTCCTATAGTCGCAGGCTGGGTAATGGGGAAGGAAATTTGCGGACATTTGGGCGGGAATAGGGCAACACTGGTGGAGGGAAGGGTGCTGGAAAATGTATGACTGAAACTCAATCATGAACATCTTTTAATTGTATATCTCACAGTGGTATAATGAAAAAATGTTAAAAAATAGAAGCAACCTTTAAACTTTGGTTTTGCATTGTTTATATCACAAACATTTCCCAGGGCTGGGGAACTAGTATTGGGATCAGGGAACAGCTTTCATTACCCCATACAGGACCCGATCACAACCAGGAGTGGTCTCTGAGCAGAGGCAGAAGTAATTCTTGAGTACTACTGGTGTGACCTCCCTCCAAAATAATATTTCTTTTATAAAGATTCCCTCTGTAGCTATATTTTAGGTTATTCTGTATTCTACCACTGCACAGGACTGAATCAGGACTGAATGTTTGGAAAGGAACCTTGTTTGCAAGGAGCTGTCTGACAATCAAAATATATACTTAAAGATAAGCTAATGACTGTGCCTTGCAAATGCCTGCAGCTTCGTTATTGAAATGAGAGTCAGTACTTTAGCTTGATACTCTCCAAAAATAAATTTCCAACCTCAAATGTGTGTGTCTGTGTGTGCATTATGCTTTCCAAAACAAAATAAAATGTGTTTCAGACAACAAACAAAGGTAGGAAA
>JAJIBD010018883.1:0-15089 GCA_021461705.1 Cryptotis parvus | reverse complement strand
GGGAGACACCAGGCCCGCCCGGTTCCGAACCCCCTCCCGACGCCTTTCAAAATCCCCCCAGACTGGCCCAGACCCTTCAGTCGGGACTCATTGAGTCCACACTCACCCCGATCCCCACCCGGCATGCCACCAGGGACCCCAGTTGGACGCTCTGGGACTTTGCCTTGCACCCCGACCTCCACGGACAACCGCGCAACCCCCTTGGGGAGTCCAGTGCAGCTCCGCCGCGCCCCCACCAAACCCGCCACCGGGATCCGCCTGGGCACCCCTGCCCAGTCAGGCGCCCTGCATGCTCCGTGGAGACCCCTGGTTTCCCAGACCTGTACGCCCCCTTTTCCCACGTTGCATCTGGCAGGGTTGGGCTGTAGCCCCTTCCCCAATTCCCTTTAACTTCTTGACTACCCCCATTGGTCCCACGTAAATCTCTGCCCTCGCTACACTCAGAACCACCTTCTGGCCCTGCTCCCCTCAGCCAAACCCCTCAGGGACACTCCTGGGGAAGCTCCACCTCTCCCAGCACCCAGGCAGCCCCTGGGAGCACTCTACAGCACCCCCACCCACCTTTTCCATCTGCCTTCCCGCCCCTGGCCTGCACATGTCTCGTCTGCGGGCCTGCCTCAGTTTCCCCACGCACCCTGACTGGTCTCTTGAGTCTTGAGCCTCCAGGCACCCAAGTTTGTGCTGTCCCTGGCCTGGCTCCCCACCCTGGATTTTAGGACCTGGATGCCGAGCTTGGCTCTGTCGATGGCGTAAGGGTGCACCCAGGGGGACCCCCGGCACCCGTCCTGGGCTCCCCTCCCTCTCCCTTCTCAGACCCCCGAGTATTCAGTGTTGCTACGCGCAGCACCCGGGGCACGTCCCTGCCACTTTCCTCTCATCCTCCGCCTCCCATTTTAGAGCCCGGAGTGGGGTTGGGTCACCCCGGGTGCTCCCCCTCACCCTGTCCCGCCTGTATAGTCAGAGCCTTTTCTGGGGTCCCTAACTTGGATGCGGCCATTGCTTCGTCCCCACCTTCGCCCCCAGGCTGGAGAGATGGGGTGTGGGCTCTGGGGGTGGCAGCTCGAGTCTGCCGTTAGCCCTGGCAGGTTGGGGCGTCCCTGGCTGCTGGCGCCACCGAGGCTGCTCTGTGTGCCCAGATGCTGGGGCGCTGGCAAGCTTGTCGGGGTGGAGGGGGCAGGAGACGCCCCCGTTTCCCTCACCAGTTTCGGAGGCATGGCAGCCTCTCCCCAGGACAGGAAAGCATTTCACCCAGGGCATTGCTTTGGCCGTGTGTGTGTGTGTGTGTTTATGGGACAGTGTGTTGTATGTGCACGTGTACGGGAGGGTGCAGGCATGGCTCACCCCAAGCCCATGCCCCTGTCCTGAGTCTGGGCTCCACGTGCCCCTTCTTGCCAGGAACCCCGGATCAGGACAGCAGGTGTCCTCTGCGAGTCCCTGTAGGTTCTGGAAGGAGAAACAGGAAGACTGGGACTCCCTGGTCCTCAGGTCCGCACACTCCCACACCTCGTGTCTCCAGGCCAAGGGACTGAGGCTAGACAAGGCAGGTTGCAGAATGCTGTGGCCTCTTCCTCTGAGCTGCTGCTCGCCCCATCTAGACTGGCCAAGTCGGGCCGGAGCGATAGCCCAGCGGGAGGGCGTTTGCCTTGCACACGGCTGACCCAGGTTCGATCCCCGGTATCCCATATGATCCCTGAGCACCGCCAGGAGTAATTCCTGAGTGCAGAGCCAGGAGTAGCCCCTGAGCATCGCCGGGTCTGACCCAAAAAGCAAAAAAAAAAAAAAAAATGACTGGCCAAGAGTCCCCCTGGACAGCCGGGGCCACTCTGGCGCCTCGGGAAATGTCTGCGAGGGAAACTGGTCCCCAGGGAGAAAGCTGGGTCGGCTCCAGCCCGGGTTTCTGTCCCCGGCCGTGTGTGTGTCCAGCCCCAGCTGTGTGTGTGTCCAGCCTCAGCCGTGAGTGTCCAGCCCCAGCTGTGTGTGTCTAGCCCCAACTATGTGTCCAGCCCCAGCTGTGTGTCCAGCCCCAGCCGTGTGTGTCCAGCCCCAGCCGTGTGTGTCCAGCCCTGCCGTGTGTGTCCAGCCCCAGCTGTGTGTGTCCAGTCCCAGCTGTTGTCCAGCCCCAGCCGTGTGTGTCCAGCCCCAGCTGTGTGTCCAGCCCCAGCTGTGTGTCCGGCCCCAGCCTTGTGTGTCCGGCCCCAGCCTTGTGTGTCCGGTCCCAGCTGTGTGTCCAGCCCCAGCCGTGTGTGTCCAGCCCCAGCCGTGTGTGTCCAGCCCCAGCCGTGTGTGTCCAGCCCCAGCCGTGTGTGTCCAGCCCCAGCCGTGTGTGTCCAGCCCCAGCCGTGTGTGTCTAGCCCCAACTGTGTGTCCAGCCCCAGCTGTGTGTCCAGCCCCAGCCGTGTGTGTCCAGCCCCAGCTGTGTGTCCAGCCCAAGCTCTGTGTCCAGCCCAAGCTCTGTGTCCAGCTCCAGCCGTGTGTCCAGCCCCAGCTGTGTCTGGCCCCAGCCGTGTGTGTCCAGTCCCAGCTGTGTGTCCAGCCCCAGCCGTGTGTGTCCAGCCCCAGCTGTGTGTACAGCCCCAGCTGTGTGTACAGCCCCAGCCGTGTGTGTCCAGCCCCAGCTTTGTGTGTCCAGCCTCAGCCTTGCCCCTTCCCGCTGAGGCCCTGGGGAGGTGGACAGAATGGACCCTTTTACACCAAAGCCCGGGGCCTGGGCAGATTCCTAAGAGGCCCCTGGGGGGTGCTATGTGAGTCTCAAAGTGCCTGAGTCCCCGGGATCCTCAGACCTGTAAGCGTCCCCCATGGGGGTCAGCCCAGGGACCCCCAGCCCACCCCAGCTGGTTGGCCATGTCCACTGAGACCCTCTCCCTGTCCTGTATCCCGCTCCAAGGCTTTGCTCGAACTCAGTCCAGAGGAAGAACTTCCGGGTCCCGCTGCCCCGGTCGTGACCTCTCAGAACACTGCGGTCCAGGGGCCTGGGGGGTGTCCTTGTAAAGGGAAGGGGGTCTCGGCTCTCTATATGGTTGTGGGGAGGGGGAGGGCGTGATTTCTGGTGTGGGGAGGCCGGGCGTGGAGGCAGATGGGGAAGGAGGGTTGGGCCACCGGGGCCTGGTGACTGGCCATGACGGTCCTTCTGGATGACCCGTCCCGAGGGTACCCGGGTGTCCGCAAGGCCTAGCATGGACGTGGGTGTCCTGGGCTGTGTGTTCTCGATGCTGCCTGAGAGATGTCTGGGAGGAGGTGGGGCACCTCACAAGGATGCCTGTCATGGCTCAGAGCCCTCTCACACACACACACACACACACACACTCACATACTCACATACACACATACGTATACGCACACACACCTCACAACCCTTCTGAGAAGTCAGCCTCTCTCCACATCTATCGATTGATTATTTTATTTTTTTTTTTTTTTTTTTTTTTTGGGGGTCACACCCGGCATTGCTCAGGGGTTACTCCTGGCTCTGCACTCAGGAATTACTCCTGGCGGTGCTCGGGGACCATATGGGATGCTGGGGATAGAACCCAGGCCGGCATGGGCCAGCCGCGTGCAAGGCAAATGCCTTACCCGCTGGGCTATCGCTCCGGCCCCTATCGATTGATTATTGATTTGGCTTTTTTAGGTCACACCCGGTGACACTAAGGGGTTACTCCTGGCTTTTTGCTCAGGAATTACTCCTGGCGGAGCTCAGGGAACCATATGGGATGCCGGGATCGGGAACCCGGGTCGGCGCGTGCAAGGCAAACGTCCTCCCTGCTGTGGTATCACTCCGGCTCCCACACATTTGTCTTTTGGGTTTTGTGCCACACCCGGCTGTACTCAGGGTTGACTCCAGGCTCTGTGCCCAAGTCACTCCTGGCGGGACTTGGAGGACCCTCTAGGATGCCGGAGATTGAATCCACTGCAAGGCGAGCACCCTCCCTGCTGTCCTGTGGCTCTGGCCTCAGCCTTCACTTACTTGCAGGCTAAAGCCCACATCTTGTAAAGCTCTGAGGGCTTGTGGGCAGGGGGCAGGGCTAGGCCACATTTCTACCCCTGTGGCCTTCTGGTCTATCAGAAGCAGCCCACATCTGTCCCTCTGTGACCTGGCCTGTGTCCCCGACTCTCCCAGAGCCCTGGGGAGCTGATTCCTCTCCCCATGGGTGAGCATCCTAGGGAATCCCAGGCCCCCTGGCTGTAGTGGCTGGTGCTCCCCAGATGGTGAACCAGGACTGTGGTGCCTCGGTGGCTCTGTGGCTCGGTGGCTCTGTCCCCCGGAGCCCCGAGTGGAGCCAGAAGTAGGTGATGGTGCTGGCCCCCTCAGGAGCCCATGGGCCCAGGGCCTCCTGAAGCTGTCCCGGGGGTGGGGGAGGGACCTGTCCACCCTCCCTGGTCCTGCCCGGGTTGGGTTTGGGGAGCCCCTTCCCCCAGGTACTGCGGGTGCAGGCAGTGTGTGGGGCAACGCCAAGCTGCTCTCCTGCACCTGTCACCAGCCAGAGTCCAATGAGGCTTCCGGGGGCCCATAGGGAGGGGCTCAGAGGCTGCTGTGGCCCGTCCTCGGGTAATTATAACCCTGGGGCCACTGTGGGCTCCCGGAGGGGGGCAGCCGCCCGCCGGGTCCCCAGCAGCAGATGTAGGAGCCCTGAGACAGTCTTAAAGAGCTGCTCTGGGCCGGCGGGGAGCAGGGGCGGGGGCTCTGCCAGCCTTTTCTCTGCCTTCTGGGGTGCAGGGCTGGGGAGGGGCAGCCCCCTGCCGAGTGTCTCTGCCCCCCCGCCCTCCGGCCCACTCATCAGGTCTTGGGGAGCAAGGCCCCACAGGAAGCCTTCTCAGAGCACCCCTGGCAGGTTGGGGGATCCGGGGCAGTGGGGCACTGGGTGGGCTTGGCACAGGGGAACGGGCACCTGCTGGGGGCACGGCCTCGGCCCGCCGCTCCTCCCTGAGCCGGCGGCTATGCTCCTGGCGCTGGCCTCCGTTCGAATGGGCTGGTGGGCTGGGCCCCTGGCCAGGCAGAGGAGAGGAGGGACAGGCGTGCCCAGGGTGCCTGGCCTGCTGTGGGCCCGGGGAGGGAGCTTGCAGGCACCTTGAGTGCCCTGAAGCATCATTGATTTTCTCCTTCTCCACCCCAGCTGCTGGGCATGACTTCCCCTTCTCACAAGGTGCCTCCTGCTCGGGCCCCTTGGCGGGGTGGTGGGCGGCCAGTGGGTGCCAGGAGACCCCCGTGGGATCCCTTTCATTAATGCCTGGCCCCAGAAACTAGCCATCGCTGATGATCTGCGCTGATTCAGCCCCCACCCTTCTGAGTATGGGAGGGGGATGTGGGGTCTTCGGGGTTGTGGACCCGCCCTTGTGTGTGCTCTGACAGACAGGGCCACGTGCAGCCCCCCCTTGCTGCTGGCTGTGTCCCCCATCCTTGCCTGCCTCCAGCTCAGGCCCGGCGGGTGCTGGGGTCTCGGTGAAGCCCCCTCCCTGCACCGCGGTGCCCCCGCCCCCCCCCCCACATCTTGGTCCCACTCTCTGGCTTTCTGGAATTAGTGCCTGTGTCTGTTCGCCCACCTGTCGGTCTGTCTGTCTGGGGTGCTGCTGTCTGGGTTTAGCCGCTGACAGTTCTTCACCGCCCGCTTTCTCTCTTGTGGTTTCCAGAGGCGGCCCCTGTCCCGTCCCCCTCTCACCCCTCCCCTCGGCCAGCCTCTCCCAGGGGCTCACTGCTCTGATTGGGCCCTGGAAGGTGCTAAAGGCCGTGTGCATATCCTCGGCTGCCTGAGAGAGGGTTCGGGCAGGGAGGGGGCGCGCTGGGAGAGGGGCAGCCCTCTGCTCAGGAGTCAGCTGGCCGTGCCACCGTCGGGGCCAGGCGCGGGAGGGGACCCGGCGGGCGGGAGCCAGGCTGATGGGCAATGGAAAGGGCATCCCGGGGTGGCCTCCTGCCTCCGCTGGGACTGGGGAGGGCCAGCCCCCTACTGAGCACTCTGTAACTCCCACTCTGTAACTTCAGTCTCTGCAGTTCACGGATGGTGCGTACCCCAGGGTCTGCGTCCGTGGGACAGTTACCCCATACACTTAGCATGGGGGGAAGCGGGGCTCACCTCGAGGGCCCCCCGCCAGAGCCTCGGGGTGATGCGGAAGGTGAGAAGCGGCTCGGGGCGTGTCGTGGGAAACCCCGAAGTCCCCGGCGACAAGTGCCCTCGGGTAACATTATTGCAGTTGTCACCGGGTGATCTTGGCCAGCCCCAGCGGCTGCCACTCTCTGAAGTCTGTGGCTTTGTGTTGTGAGGCGTGGGAGCCCCCACAGTCCCCTTCGGCTAGAGGAGCGGCTGCCGTGGGCAGCATCACGGTCGAGCAGTGCGGCCACCTGGTCCTGCCTGCCCCTATGTATGTCCCTGAATCACTGTTTCTCCCCGGGAGCCTCTGCTGGGTTTTGTGCACCGACGGTGGCTCCCCCGCCCGGAGACAGGGCGGCTGGTGGGGAGCAGCTTCCGGGTCACAGCCTGGCGCCAGCTCACCCTGCCGCGGCGCGTCTGTCTGTCTGTACCCATGAGTGCTTCATCTGTCTGTCCTCCCCACACACGCGGTCTGTCTGTGTGTGTTTGTGCACGTGTGTCCGTCCATCCGTCCGTGCGAGCACCTATCCATCATGCAGCTGTGTGTGTGTGTGTGTCCGTGTCCTGAGAGGCTGGTGAGCAGAGCCCAGGCGTCGGGAGGCAGCGCCAGTGTGCACACAAGCCGTGGGTCTAGGCGCCCCGCTGACCCCTCGCCCTCCCCCGTCTCCCCACAGTGCACTGTCCAGGTGAAGTTAGAGCTAGGGCATCGCGCCCAGCTGCGCAAGAAGCCCACCACCGAGGGCTTCACACACGACTGGATGGTGTTTGTCCGCGGCCCCGAGCAGTGCGAGATCCAGCACTTTGTGGAGAAAGTGGTCTTCCGCCTGCATGACAGCTTCCCCCAAGCCCAAGCGCGGTGAGTGGCCCTCTCCGCCGTCCTCTCTCCCTGCTCCTTAAGCAAAGCCATCGCAGGTCATCGCACGCCCTGAGAAGGGCCAGGGTGGAGTGGGAGGGGCTGCTGATGCCCCCGGTGAGGAATCCGGAAACTGCCGGCCGGCCCGAGCCATCCTTCTGGCCTGCCCACCTCTCCCGCAGCCATGGGGTCCCCGAGGCCCCACCCTCCCGGCCTGGGTGTGTCCTGGACTGTGTCATGCGGGCGTGACATCCCACACGACATTGCCCAACGCTGCCGTGCTCAGCCCCTGGGCCATCCTGCCTGACTCTGGCTGACCCTCCCTGCAGGTCACCTGCTGGCCAGACTCTGCCCCCCACCCCCACCCCCTGCAGCTCGTTTGCAGGAGCTCAGGGCCCAGGACTTGCCCAGCACCTTGCTGGCTGCCCAGAGCTCAGTCTTGGGGAGGGAACAAAGTCAGTGGTCAGCTGAAGTTCGGGGGTCCAGGGTGGGCCTGTCTTATGACCATTGAGTCCCCATGTTGGAAGAGCTGTAGGGACTCTCCTTGGGAGCTGCCGAGCACCTACAGCAGTGTTTCAAGGGTGCCTGTGTGTGCACACCTGGGAGATGCCAAGCTTGTCTGCGGGAAATGGTGACAGGCGGCGTCAGCATCTCCTCTGCCTCCCGGGGCCAGAGCGTCCAGCTGCAGGTGTACTGGGAGCCTTGCAGTCCTGCATGGGCACCTTGACCAGCCCCTTGACAGGCCTCTTCCCAGACACGGGGCCTTCTGCTGCCTTCGACCTCCGGGGCCAGGAGTGAATCCGGGCTCTGGAGGCGACACCCCAAGGCCCTCACACCAGGTCCGTGTTTCCCTGGTTGCTGTGCTACCACAGTCCGTCCGCCTCTGCTTGTCACCCTCGTCCCACGGATGCTGTCCTGGACACTTGCTGGGGGCTCTGCTTCCCCTGAGGTCAGCAGGGGGGCTCCAGCTGACCTCCAGGATCCTGAGAAAGGGCCCCTGGGTGAGGCTGTCCTTCCAGCATTGGGCAGGCTGGGTCTAGCCGTGCTTCCCAAATTAAATGTGGCCAAGAGTAGGAATCTTGCAGGCGCCCTCTCAGCCAGAGGCCAGAATAAATGTAGCCAAACTGATAGATGGTGTTGGCAGCAAGTTACTTGTATCCAGTGAGTTCAATGTATCCAGTGGATTCAATGTATCACTGAGTTCAATGTATCCAATGAGTTAACTGTATCAGGGAGTTAGATGTAACAAATGAGCTAAATGTGTCAAGTGATTTAGAGGTAGTAAGTTAAATGTATCAAACAAGTTAAATGTGTCTGGCCTGGTAACTGTATCCAAGAGTGGAAGCTCTGCCTCTAACTTGGGCCCTTCTCGAGGCCCTGCTTATCAGATAGTGGGATTCTGCCTGCCCGCGCAGTTCCCGAGCGGTTTCCAATAGCGAGCATTTGCTGGCACATTTTGCCACGTGTCCACGGACAGTGCACCCACCCAGCTTCTGAAGCCACTCTGGGTGTGCCAAGACGTGTCCCCGAAACCTGGGCTGTGGGGCCAGAGCGATAGCTACAGCGGGCGGGGCGTTGCCTTCCACGCGATCGACTCAGGCTTACTCTCCTAAATCCCGCAGTGTTCCCTGAGCACCGCCAGAGTAATTCCCGAATGCAGAGCCAGGAGTAACCCCTGAGCATCTCTGGGTGTGACCCCAGAAGCCAATGAATAAATAAAAATAAACCTCAGCTTCTCAGGTCTACCCCCATCCCCACCCCGGACACCTACCAGGACGTTCCAAAGGGAATATGGATGAAGACTGTGTCAGTGGGGCCTCGGTGTGAGTCTGGGTGGGCAGCCAGTAAGATAGGGAGGGGAAGGAAGGAAACAGGGTCAGGAGGAGGCCCCGGTTTGGCCAGAGGTGGGTGCGCGTGCCTTGAATCCACTTTCTGGCACATTCCGCCATGGCACCCCAGCCCTGCTCCAGCCACTGGGGCTTCACCCTACGCCTCGCCCCACCTTGGGACCCCCATTTCCTCTGTCTGCTCCCTGAAGCAGTGTCTGGATCCAGGCCCCCAACCCCTACTGCAGACTCGCTGTCCCACGGCGCCCCAAACCCCTACATGGTTGCCGGGCTCCCTGCTGTGAGCCAGGTGTCCCCACCCCGAAGGGGGTGAGTGGGGGCTTTAGCCCCTCCTGTCCCCGAGTCCCACCCTAGGAAGGAGGGATGCGTCCATGCCCCCAGAGCTGCTCGGACCTTGATAAGGGGCGGAGGTGATAGCCGATGCCTCGCTCAGAGACAGGAAGTCGGACGCTCCTGTCGGCCGGGCTGCAACTTCCTCCCAGGGGTCCGTGGAAGAGGGCGCATGGCCGAGGGGGCTACAGGGTCTCTTCCCTTGGGCCCTGGCACTATGCAGTGCCAGCATGGCGGCACCATGAGTAAAGGAGTGGGTGAGTAGAGGATTCTGTGAGTGAAGCGGACGATTCAGCCAGTGAATGGTAGAGTCGGGGGTCCTGGGCGACAGCACAGCGGGTAGGAGCATTTGCCTTGCAAGCCACCGACCGGGTTCAATCCCCGGCATCCCATATGATCCCCCCAAGCTCCGCCAGGAGTAATTCCTGAGTGCAGAGCCAGGAGTAACCCCTGAGCATCGCCAGGTGTGACCCAAAAAGCAAAATAAATAAATAAAAATTAAAAAGTAAGTAGCTTCGGTCACTGGTTTGGGCAGCCTTGTTGGTGGGTGTTTGACATGGCGCCAGGTGGGAGCATTTAGGGAGGAGAAGCAGCTGGTGCCCGCCCCCTGTGTGAGGGCCTCCTTGGGAGGTTGAGGGATGCTGGGCCCCATGGTATGGGCGGTGCAGGGGGCAGAGAGGAAGGAAAGGGACAGCAGGAGCTGCCCAGGGTGAGAGGATCAGGGCCTTCTCGCCCCTGGCCCTGTCTTGGGTCCTGCCGGGCCTCCTGGCCCTGGAGCCAGACCCCAGCTCCTGCTCCTGCCTCTAGGCATAGCCCCCGCCCGTCACCCACAGCCTGGTCAGTGGCAGCCCAGGGCCGCCTGAGGCAGGACTCGGGAGCTGCCGGATTTGGCGGTTATTGGGAGGGGCGCACCCAGTGATGCTCGGGACTGACCCCTGGCGCTGCACTCGGGTCAGTCCTGCGTGGCTGGGGGCCCCACAGGGTGCTGGACATCGGTGCCAGGCGGCGCCTCCCTGTATTTTCTCCCCAGTCCCTGTGGATGGTTTTATTGGACTGTTTGGGGTTGCGTGTGGGGAGGGAGGCCACCTTGGGCCCCGCGTGAGAGCCGTCCCTCAGGCCTGGGGTCTTCTCCCCACCCTGAGCCACCCGGGCTCGTGTGCTTCTGTGAGGGCTGAAGGGACCTTCTGGTCTGGCCCCGCGCCTGACCCTCCAGGTGGAGCACGGGCCCCCCCACCCCGCCCCTGGCCCCTCCCTGCTCTGAACCAGTGCCCCCTCACTGCTCCTCCGGACTCTGGACAAGGCCTTGGTCACCCGAGGGCCAGGGTGGGGAGTGGGGGCTCTGAGTCCAGGAGGCTGACCCGGCTCTGCTTCCTCTGCAGTGTGTAAGGAGCCCCCTACAAGGTGGAGGAAGTCGGGCTACGCCGGCTTCATCATGCCCATCGAGGTGTACTTCAAGAACAAGGTAGGACCCGGGCGGAGGGGCGGTGGAGCGGCCGCGGGGCGCAGGGGCCAGGCAGGGGCCGTGGGCCTGGCTCTGGTTTGGGCAAAGTCTGGGAATCATCTGAATGTCCCTCCCCAGCCCGGGCTCAGGGTGCAGAGAGAGCTGTGGGGCGTCTTCCGGTTTGGGCCCCAGGGCGGCGCTGGCTCTGTGCTCGGGGTCCTTCTGGTGGGCTTCAGGGGACCCTTGGGGTTATGGGCGCAAGTTCAGCGTCTCCCCTGCTCTCTGTTCTCTCTGGCTCATCTGCTGAATCTTCGTTGTGGGGGCTCTGGGGGGCAGAACTTGGAGAGAGACCGACAGGGAAGCAAGCTTGGCGTGTCCTCGCGGCTCTGAGGGGCGCAGCCTCCCGATGGGGCCGTCGGGGCCTGCGCATCTCCACGCGGCTCCTCGTGGACCGGCACATTTGTTTCTGTTTTGCTTCTGTGTGTCCATCTGCGTGCGGGCCGGTTGGATGTCAGGGAGGGCCTCGTACACGCAGGCACTCACACACAAACACCAACGCAGCGGGTTTGGCCAAGCCAGAATGAAAGCAAAAGCGCCAGCCGGCCTGTGGGCCTGAGGGGGTCCTGGGCGCCCTCTCCTGGTGCGGGATGGCGTGGCCGCCCCCAGAGCCCTGTCGAGGCCCGAGTGGGGACCCCCTGCTCTGAGTGACTCTCACCCCACCCCCACCATGCACCCCACAGACGGTGCTGGGAAGATGTCCTGCTTCACACACACACACACACACACACACACACACAGAGCTGAGGGTTGGCCTCTCAGCCTGAAGGTTTTGGGAGGGGAGGTCTGGGCTGTTCCCAACAGCTCTTGCCTGCCCAGGATGGGGTGACGCTTTACACTGGCCTGAAGCTCCAATTCAGGGTGCCGGGGGGTCACCCTAGAAGGAGTGGGCAAGAGATGAACTTCTGGGAATCATCCTTGTTTTGGGGAGGTGGGCTTGGGTGCACCCAGCAGTGCTCAGGGCTGATTCCTGACTCCGTGCTCAGGGATCACTCCTGGTGGGGCTCACAGGGACCTTTGGGAAGCCAGAGATTGAACCCAGGTTGGCTGTGGACAGGGTAAATGCCCTCCCGGCTGTGTGATTGCTCCAACCCCCAGGTTTGCTTGAAAAAAAAGCAGGTCACACCTGGTGAGGCTTGGGCCAGGGTCCCCCATGGAGCCCCAGAAGCAACTCAGGGCCCTGCCATGCTCTCGCGGGCTGCAACCTCACGCCTCCTCCCTCCCTGGGTGCGGCTATTTTGGGGGAGAAGGGTCGGAGCACAGTTGGGCTGCTACTGGCCCTGCCTGAGGGACCATAGGTGGTTTGGGGGATTGGAGCCCAGATGGGCCTGAGTGAGGCACGCCCCTCCCGTTCCCTGTCTCCAACCCTGGACTCCCATCGGCGCTGGACCCCCTGTCTCCTGCCGTGGCCTCAGTTACACAGGTTTTCCCCTGTAGCCCCTGGGAATGTCCGGGGGTCCCAATCCCAGCTGCTTTATTTACCTTTTTGGGGAGGCGGAGCCACACTCACCTGTGCTCAGGGATCACTCTTGGTGGTGCCCAGGGTGCCATAAGGGTACCAGGGCTCAGGCCCCGGTCAGTCATGCTCAAGGCAAGCGGCCTCCCCACTGTCCTGTTGCCGAGGTTTCAGAAATGCCGCCTGAGACTGTTCTTGCCTGGTGCAGTCCTCAGCTTCCCCGCATCTGCCTTCATGGCTCCCCGCCCCCACCCGTCTGCCAGCCGCCTGGCTGCTGCTGTGTGCTTTTCTTTTTACTCTTTTGGGTCACATCCGTCAATGCTCAGGGGTTTCTCCTGGCGGTGCTCAGGGGACCCTATGGGACATCTGGGATGGAACCGGGCGGCTGTGTGCAAGGCAAGCGCCCTCCCGCTGTGCTCTCTCCGGCCCCTCACCTCTTTGCGTTGATGCGGAGGCATGTGCTCCTGTCGCAGGTTGCTGTGGATGGAGTCGGCTTTCTTCTCCTTCTTTTTGGTCTGTTGGCCGCACTTGGCAGCACCCAGGGGATCACTCCTGGTGGGGCTCGGGCCTCCTATGGGATTCCAGGGCCCGAACCGGGTCAGCCGCCTGCCAGGCAAACGCCTCCCACTGTCCTCCCACACCTGCCCTGGGCATTACTTTCCCTGGACTCTTTGGTACATTCGATTCTGGCGTGAGCAAGTCGGTCTCATGCCCTTGTGGCCTGGGTCCTTCCACTTGTCTGAAGAGAGGGTTTTGTTGGTTTCTGTTTCGGGGCCACACCCAGAAGTGCTCAGGGGTTATTCCTGGATCTCCACCAAGGCCTCACCCCTGGTGGTGGTTGGGGGACCCTATGGGATGCGGGGATCAAACCTGGGTCAGTGCGTGCTGCCTATCACTCCAGCCCCACCAAGTTCGTTTCCTTGGCAGCGTCTTAGATAAAATGTTACCTGCAGCGAGAGGAGTCACACGCCCCGTCCAGCCCAGGGCTCCTTGCCCTCCATTGCCCGGTGTCCTGCCTCTGACGGGCTCTGACCCTGGTCAGCCCTAGTAGTGGCGGCTGGGCAGGGCAGGTGCCGGGGAATCTGCCCCCGCCACCCGCCGCTGTTTCATTTCTTTCTTTTTTTCTTTTCGGTCACACACGGCAATGGTTACTCCTGGTGCTGCACTCAGGAATTAGTCCTGGCAGAGCTCAGGGAACCATATGGGATGCGGGGATTGAACTCGGGCCGGCCACATGCAAGGCAAACGCCCTCCCGGCTGCATCACTCTCGCCCCACCCTCACTGCTGTTTCTGGCTCCCTGGACAGACACTTTCTCGTCCCCACCGTTGACCTGATGGAGACACCGGGCCCTCTGAGCTCCTGCACGGGTTCCTACGGGGATCCCTGTCTGCTTGCAGCTCGCAGAGTGCCTGTTTGGGTGTTTAGTGTGTGGGTGTGGGGGTGGCTAGGCCATGCCTGGTGGTGCCGGGAACTGCGTCATGCCGTGGCGCGGCAGGCCTTGTTCCCTGTCACACAGCACCCTGGGGAGTGTTGCTCAGCAAAGTGTTACTTTCTTCTCCCCCCCCCCACCCCCCAGTACTTCTCCACTCTCCGTTGAGAACTTGTCTCTGTGTGTATTTCCCTCTTGGTTATATTACCAGGGTTTTATTGTGCTGATCAGGTTTCTGTTTTGTTTTTTGTGGGCTTGGGGGACCACACCCAGCAGTGCTCAGCGACTTCTCCTGCTTCTATGCTCAGGGCGGCTGCTGGCAGAGCTCCGGCATCTGGGGATTGAATGAGGTTGGCCACACGCAAGGCAAGCGCCCCTGCCCGCTGTTCGGATTGCTTTGGCCTTAACATGCTTCTGTGCAAGGGCAGGGCTGAGAGGCAGCACCTGAGGCCTCTGGCGGCCCTGGGCACCTGGTCTGACCGGACCGCACTGCCGGGGCTTGCTGGCAGCTCCTGCCGTCTGTTGTTCAGGTGAGCCCGTGGCCACTCCCAGAGGTTCTGACGGTTCCACACTTGTTCTACACAGCTGGGCTCCGTTCGTCATGTCTGGCCATCCCGGCGTGCTGGGGAGCTGCCTGGCTCCTTGTTCCAGAGGGACCCTGATACCTCCCGCCTAGTGCAGCTTGTCACGGCAGGGGCAGTCCCCATGCGCGGGTCCAAGAGGCTCAGGAAAGGCCCCACACCTGCGCCCCGCCCACCACTGTTGGCAGCGAAACCGACAGTTGTTGAGTAGAGCCACACCTGGCCTGCAGGGGTCTCCCACTACCCCGGTGTGCGCCCAGATACAGGTGCCAGGACCTGGGGCTCGTGGTCCTGGGCCCCCTCCGGGCCTTGGCTCTTTAGCAGGGGCAGGAAGTGGGGTCCTGCAGACCCCGCCGGCACTGCCAGCCCTGCTCCCGGCTTGCTGCCCATCTGGCCAGTTCCTCCACCTCTGGGCAGGAGGCTAGAGAGCGGCATGGCCTGTCGCCAGGGGACAGTGAGGGGTGCAGCGCCCTGTGAGTTAGGGCTCGCCGTGTTTGATTGAGGTTGTGGTGATTGACAGAAACCCCCAGTTCCTGGGACCATGTTGCTGGGGCGGCGCAGCTGTGGCCAGCTGGTCTGGAGCCTCTGCCTGCCAGGGCAGGGGACAGAGCCTGGCTCTTGGTGGCCCAGCACACCTCCACGCACCTTCAGCCCGGAGACAGGCAGGGGGCGCCCACACAGCGCTCCTGGGATGGCCCGCGGTCTCAGGCTGAGCATGGGGCATGTGTGTCTGTGGCCCACCCCTCCCCTCCTCCCCTGACGCGCTCCCAGCCAAGCCCCCTCCCCAGCACTGTACTGTCCTGTCCATGCAGAGTGGTCTCCTGGGGGGACAGCAGGTGACCAAGCCTAGTGTCAGCCCTGCCCTGGGCCTGCCCACCCTCCAGCTGTGTCCTGTGTGGTCCGTTTCCTGTGGAAGGGGACCCCGCCCGCAGACCCCCAGTGCTGGTGGCAGAGCCTGTGGGCTCAGATTGAACTTCGGGGCTCTGGCCTACAAGCATCAGCTCCCACCGAGCTTGGCG
>JAJIBD010018882.1:0-17681 GCA_021461705.1 Cryptotis parvus | reverse complement strand
AATCCCTATTCCCTAACTGACTCAATGCAACAGACCACTTGACCCATACACAATGTATTCCACAGAGTTTCTATTGTCTGTGAGTTTCTAGTGCTTATCCAAACTGCTAACTATGAGGAAACTGCATCAAGACATCTGAGATGATCTGAGAGAGCCATGTTTGTACCCTTCACAACCACTGATAAAGTACCTTAACCTTGCCTTCTTTTTGATACATTGCATTTGGTCATCTGTCTTTCTGACTACTACTTCATATGACTTATTTGTAAATTCAAGCAAATGTGCTTCTGAATGGCACTGATTCATCACTGATGCCAAGATATCTCAGAGGATGAATTATAGGCATATGTTTTGATCCAGATGTAAAATATTACAGATTCATGGAGAAGTGATAACAATAGCCATTCTCTGACATCTTCATATAATCAGTATGCTCCTATGGCACCCCTAATCAAATTTTTTGGCCTCAAAACATATCACAAGGAAATATTTTCTTGCTAGCCCTAAGGATATTGTTGGCAGGTTTGGGAATGGGGATGGCTGTCTGAACAACTAGCTCTGTTTTTTCAGATGCTAGATTTCCACTATTTTCCAATGCTCACTTATACTGTTATAATGCACAAAATGCCTATTGATGTCCCATGGATATTGATGTGATTTCCCCTAGTGAGTTGAGGGTAGCACAGCATATAGCCATTAGTATCTAAAGGTTATGTATAATGGATAGTAGAAGAAAAATGAAAGAGGAGAAAGAATTTGCACAGGAAAACAGAAATAGTAGAGTTTTAGTGAAAGATTTTTGTTCATTTATATAGCAACTGCAAAGGGAATTGAAAAAAATGAGGACTCTTCCAGACTCAGCAAGAGTTGAGAGTGAAATGGCTTCATATTTTGAATTACATTACAATTTTTTTATTTGAACCACAGAAAGACATTTAAAAACCATCTTGTACGTTGCTCTTCTGTATATGGCATCCTTCACCTGAATGCCTTTTTTAGAAATTTTACTCTACTCTTTGAAATGGCACAGATCGGGGGGTTGAGGTATTTTCAATTGATTCATCCAAAGTCACATATGTCCAGTTCCTGACAGAAATTACAAACAAAATTACAGTATTTGCTATTAGTATTTCCTCATTTGAACCATTTCAACTTCATGTAATAGCATTTAGCATTTTTTAAGATCTGAAAAATCTCACAGTAAATGATTTCAACATATATTTCTCACTAATCAACTTCATGATAAACAACAGTTTAGTAAACTTACATTGTAGTTTTAGAACTACATGCCCTGAAAAGTTTTTGGCAGAGCTAAAGGGCAGCAAGGTCTTGTATTAATGAGCATGAACTCTATAGTACTTTGAGCCTTAAAATTCAGCATCCCCACTTCTCAGTGATGTGATCTCTTAAAATCAATGTGACATTCGTTGTACCTAAGTTTCTTATTTTTTGGGGGTCACACCCAGCGATGCTCAGGGATTACTCCTGGGTCTGCACTCAGGAATTACTCCTGAGAGTGCTCGGGAACCATATGGGATGCCAGGGATTGAACCCGGGTCAGCCGCATGCAAGGCAAATACCCTACCCACTGTGCTATCATTTCGGCCCCTAAGTTTTTTAATTTATAAGATATATTTAATACCCTTTATAATTGTTGCAAAAACTAAATGGTATAATAAAGCTTCCTAACATAATTCAGTATTTTTCAACAAACTTTTAACCAATAAGGCTACTATGTTGCAGGCAGAGTTCTCTGAGTCAGTTTATTCTGAAAATCAGTGAATTGTGGATAAGAATTATAAAGATATTAATTATAGAAATAAGAATATTTAGCATTTATGGAATACATACTATGTTCATATATTTGTATTGTTTTGAGATAATCTCAGAGGTGCTCAGGGATTATTCCTGTCTTTGTGCTCAGGTATCTCTACTGACAGGGCTGGGGGCTCATATGCAGTACTAGATATCAAACCTAGGTCAAGTTCATGCAATGCACGTATCTTACCCACTGCATAATCTCTCCAATTCTTATGATGTTTTGGACACTGATTCAAGTTCTCTGTCATGTTATTTAGTTCTCATAACAACCACATTTTATAAATGCTTACAGATACATTTTTCATATGAAGAAATGAAGAACTTAAAAAAAAACTAAGTAGTTTACCTAAGGTTATTATCTGAAAATTCATGCCTATAACCTTGGTACTAAATTACCTTACTTTCATATAATATATGTATGTCATTGTTTATCTATAATGTTATCCTATATGTTCAATTGTGAGAGTATAACTATGCAACTTAATTAAATACGCCGAGTATATATACAATCTTGACACAAAGTGGACATTATAATAAATTTAAGTAGAAACATGTTTGAACACATATAAACCTATAAAGTGCTTGCTGTGACCTAGATTTGTTTATACTGGGGGTTAAGTGTTATAGCTAAAAATGTATCTTTCTATAGAAAAAGAAACAGAAATCATTAGATAATTTGTCCCATAATTGAACAGGAACATTTTGTAGAATCACAAATATATTTAAACTTCTTATATTACTCTTTGGTTTTCTTATTAATATCATGTTGTACTATTGTGCTTTCTCATCCCAACTCCATTCTTAAGTTCTATTTCTTATTACAGTTTATTATAACCAATAGACACATGTGTTGGCTTGTCCTGAAATTTCTAAGATAAGATATTTTAATAGTATACAGTGATATAATCTACATTTAATAGAAGCATTGTTCAAATATATTCAGATTATAAGATGAAAATATGAGATAATTATTAACATAAGTTAGGCTATAACCTATACCATAGATACTATCAGTGACATCCTTTTAAAAAAATATATCTGTTTATTTACTTATCTCCTTTTCTATGACTTTTTAACAAATATCTGTGTAAGCTTCCTTATTCTTAATATTTTGAACAAAATAGGAATTATGCAAACTTATTTTTATCATTCATGACTTAGGTTGCATATTTATTTCATATTAGTAGACAATTCTGCTTCAATTAAGAAATTGGGCTAAACTTGAAAAGAAATTACTGTGATATACCTGAATAGAATTTTTCCTACTGTGATAGTTTTATGCAATCTAGAACTTGTGCTTCTACAAATATATGTTTCTTAAGTTAATTTACATTTTAGACTGCAGAGCCACTCAAGCAAGGAAATTAATGTTCAGTCAAAATAAAATGCCATTCAGAAAAATCAATACTATATGCTATCAAGTGAGGGTGACTTTAATCAGGGTGACTCACAAACAGCAATATATTACTTAAGAGTGAAAAGTGTCTTACCACTATTTTCTCCTTTGCCATCCTAAACACACTAACCATTGAAATTTTGCAGCTATTTGCCTAGTGAAAATAAGAATACTTATTTTCTAGTCTGAGTGTAAAATGAATTCATGGTAAGGACAGCGCGTCAAATTTTTGGATAGCTTCCAACTAACCACAACTCCACTGAAACTGCTATCTGAAAATTCAGCAGCAGTTTTATTGTTTAAACTATAATTTAAGAAACTATTGTAGATTGGTACTTATGACTCCTAATGAGGAAGCCATAACATCTTTTTTAATTGAAAGGAAAATGGTTAACTAAGGTAATCGCGATCAATAAGTCTGTTAGTAGTATAAATATTTCTACTCAAAGAGCATTCCTACTCTTCTCAGCAGTATTTAATGCTAGAAAATGCAAAAATAAGAAAACAAAAAATAATTATAAATACACTTGCTTATTATAATTCTAAGACTCAGTTCAAATGTGTAGGACCCAGGTTTCAGAGAGAACTTTCTACCACACCACAAGCAAAATCAGACTTTAAGAAAATCGAGGCATAAAGACCTTACCAATCACATAAGCTAGTAACAAGGCCAGAGTCACGGTGATTGCTGTGGCACTCAAGGCAGTACACTTCCAATTGCAGCATCTGTAAGGTTTGTTAAAGGTAAAGGCAGGTCTGGAGAAGGTGCTGCGAGAAGTGGCCTAGGAGGGGGTGAGTACACCGTATTGGACGTTAGAGGGTAGTTCTGACTGGCAGCACTGAAGATAGCAGAAGAACCAGATCCATGTTTGAACAGGAAATGCCTGTAAAGAGGAAACGATAGTTTAGTATATATAAACCAAAGCTGATTTCTACAAATACACATACCTCACTAACTGAACACAACTATGATCTAACAAAACTCAAGGGAAACTAGGTGGAGCTCAACAAGTCTCATGAGGCTAAAAATTAACTGTAAAATGTCCTTGGGAGTCTCTTTGTTTTTTCATTTAGATTTATCAGACGAGGAAAGAAGTCTTCTCTTCCTTGATCTGCTAGATAAAAAAAATTTCTAAAAATCTGAGTGTCAATATTCTACATTTAATGTAATTGAGTACACAGACATTTTTCAGTTTCAAAACAGGAGAAAGTTCTCATTGGGAATTTGGATTATGTGAAAGTCTAGTAAATGTTACTTTGTTTAGAGAGTAGCTTTTTTTCAGTATAATTTCACCCAACATATAATTATAAGATTTTTTCAACCCTATGTAAATTCAAAGAACTTTACAGTACACATATAGTTAACAATTCAATTTACAACTAACACATGACTATAAATTTATCAAACATATTTCCACCTCTCCATTCCCATATTTATTAATCAGTCCACCTTAATTTTAAAGCAATTCAAAGTAACTTGCATACACTAGTAACTTCCCCTTCATATATCACAGCTTGAATATCATTATCTAGAGTTCAACTTCTATTATAACATACATACCTGATGTAGCATACAAATTTAAAGTGCATAAAATTTTGAGATTTGAGAAATGTAATCAACTCTGCAACAAAAAACTCTATTAAGGTATAGAACATTGCCAGCACTCCATGAAGTTCCCTCCTGCATTTTCAGCAAAATTCCTATAGCTTTTCTTGTTTTTGGCATCACACATGGCAGCACTAAGGGCTTACTACTGAATCAGTGCTCAGGAATCACTCCTGGCATGACTCAAGGAACCAGAAGTGGTGATAGGGTTAGTGCCAGGCAAGCTCCCACTGTATGTACTATGATTCTGACCCTGTATTTTACACCTTTTGAGTTCTAAGTGCCAATCACTTGGCTAATAAACACTCATTTCCTCATGTTAATTTATATTAAATACACCATATTATTGTCCTATTGTGCATTTAAGAAAATTAAGGCCTAAATAGGTTAAATAATGGGCCTAAATTTACCTAGCAAATTAATGATAGAGGCCTAAAAGGAACCCTGGTCGTTCGGGCTTCAGAATCCTGAATCTACTACTCAACTGACTGTGCTGCCTGGGATAGTCAGATGCATTGATAAACAAAACATATACTGGTGCTATCTTTAAATGTCCTGCCACAAAAAAAAACACCTTGCACTAAGACATAATGAGCACCATATTGTGCATGTCACTTATATCCAAACTTATAAGGCAGTAAGATTAATTTAAGATTGACTTCTTTATTTTTTATTTTGGGTCACACTTGAAGATGCTAAGGGGTCACTCCTGTCTTTGTACTGAGGAATTACTCCTGGCAGTGCTCAGGGGACCATATGGGATTCCAGGATCAAACACTGAGCAGCCATGTGTAGGGCAAATGCGCTAATCACTGTACTATGACTTCAGCCCATAAGATTGATTTTCAGCTCCAATTTGTGGGAGAGCACATACAGAGGTACTTTGGGCTTACTCCCTTACTGCAGGCGGGTCAATTCTGGCAGTTCTAAGGGATCATGCGAAGTACTAGAGAACAAATACAGATCTGTCAAGTGCCAAGCAAGTGCCTTACCAGTTGTACTATCTCTTCTGCCCCTCTAGATTTCCATTTTTAAAGAACAAGAGAATGCATATTTAAGGGTGTAAAGAACTCTTTATGCCAGTTAGAAGATTTTGTTTTAGTGTTATAAGAGTAAAAGTTATTTAAAGAGGTGGATTGATGAGGGTGGTGTATATTCACTAGAGGACAACTTGGCACCACATCTCAAAAATTGCAAATTTGCATGCTTATGGCCCAATAATTATTCCTTTAGTAATTCATACATAGTAAATAATGTTCATGGCAATACATATAGGATGCTGGTCTTGTTTTAAGTAAAAGTAATATGCAAACATCCAATTCTTAATAGTGGTTATTTGGCTTAGTAAATAATTTAACAAACACATAATAGAATACTATGCATCCATTACAAATGTGTGAGTCAATGCTATTCACTGGAAAAGTGCTTACAGCTATCACAGAGCAAAAGAAACAAGGCTCGATGGGCAATGGAATTAAAAAGAATGATATCCTTTGGAAGGAATAATATTTTTCTGCCTTTAGTTTGTATTGCTTTTTAACTAGCATTGAGATTGCAGGTGGGGTGAGTGGAAAATGCTCACTTGTCAACCGCATGAGTAGATAGTTCTATTTTTGTGAACATGATTTATTGAGCATCTAGAAAGTCCAGGCACCAAGACAGGTACTTGATATACAATATCTTGATCCTCATATGTCTGACTGATACGATTAATCTAATATGACAGATAATAAAACAGAGACCAAAGGAAGTTTATCATTAGAGTAATAATTATAGTATTTATTGAAATAATAATAAGTATCATTTGCCAAGTGCTTCCCTTCTGTCAATCATTGTTTAAAATAAACCTTTAGGTAACATATCATATAATCTTCACAACAACCCATTACTGTATCTTCATTTACAGGTGAGAAAACCAGTGTTAAAGATATTAAGTAACTTGTCTACAGTTCAACAAAACGAGCAGAGTTGAACTTCAAGTCCTAGCAGTCTGGATCCAGAGCTATATGCTCTTAAGAACTGTATTATCATGCAGCATACTAAAATTTATGCGATTAGTGTATGCATTAAGATTTTAATTCAGACCATTTAAGACAGAGAAAGCCTGCTTAGTGTTGATTTTTTGCATGTAAATTGCTTTGGATTAGATTGAGCCATGCTTTTTATTCTATTCCCTTTTTGGGCCAGTAGCAAAAGCATGGGGATGATGGTTATAGAATCACAGAGTTGGAAGGAATAGTCAGGTAGCCAAAGGCCTTCATATTTTACTTTATAAAAATCAGTGATAGAATAAAAAAGAGATTATCTATAATACCAAGTAGTTGATGGAATGAATGAACTTGTAATTGGGAGCTTCCAAAATAATGTATGTGATTTGCTTTTTGCTACTTACCAACTGTAGTCATTACCAGATTGGCAATTGGTTCTAATATCCTTGGTTAAATGAGTAGGCTAAACAAATTCAAACTTATCAAAATCCTTATGAACTCTTTAAGAATAAAGTTAGAAGCATTACAAAGAAGCTATCATATGGCTACTCAGAATCTAAGAAGTCGCTGTGATTCAAAAGGTCCTGATTTATCCTCAAAATAGAGAAACAGTATAAAGTGGAAATAAGAATAAATATATTTCATTGAAAACATGGTTCAGTATTCTGCTCCTTCCATTTGATTGCAATTCCTCTCTATATTCTGAAGTAATCTCCATGTTATAAGGAGGTGGATTTATTTTTGAATATCTGGTTAACTCCCCCAGTCTGTTTTCTTCCCTTTAGTCATCTAATTTACTAGTAGACAAGAATTGTGATAGCAGAGTGAAATACTCTCCCTGCCTCCACACCACTGTCTTATGGTTACTGTGGACATGACAAAATGTCACTTCCATATAACAGATACTATACAGCAAAACTCTAATAGGTTCCTATGGGATAAAAGAAGAAACTAAGCAGCACAGGACTCTTATTCATTGTTTGGAGATAAAAATCTTCGATCCTTTGCATATTTATGAAGGAGAACAATTGGATTTTTTGAGACAATGTAAGTAGCCCAATATGCTGGTTATTGATTTGGTTTGGTATATCATTAAGAGGTAGAAGAAAGACAAATAAAGACAGAGAATTGTTGGCTATTATGATGGCAATTACAAGCAATAATCAATATCCCTGAGCACTGTAATTTCATCCTGATATACACCAAAGGATTTCTAAATGCAGTTTCATAAGTAAAATATTACAGCATAATGAATAAATTCAACCATTGCAGCAGAGCAACGTTTTAGCTAATTCATATTTGAGTAGAATCCTAATCACAATCCAGAGTGAGGGTAGATAATAAAATGAAATCTATTCTAAGATTCCTGTTTTTTCATTAACAGACTCAGATTAAGATTCTATGCTAAAAATGAGCACACATTGGTGTGCATCATGAAAAACAGCAATGCAAATGCTCTGTATTGTGATAGGCTTTGCAGTTCATTGTTGGAAAGTGAAATGACTGCCTAAATGTGTTTTCATAGTCCCTGAAAAAATAGGTGCATAAAGACAAATACACAGAGCTACACTTCAGCTATGTACTCATAAAATCAGATCATCTGTCTAAGCACATTGCTTTTCCCTTAGGACCTGGGGATATACTAAAATGTTGCTATCAATTTCATACAATTGTTTTTTTTCCACAGACCAAATGATAAAAATGCAGTTCAAGAGTTTATGTGTAAGTACTACTCTCCGTTGCATCTGTTTTAATATTCAAGCTCAAATTTAAAAAAGAAAAAAAGAGGTATTGCCAAAATGAAATAACATATCAAGAAAATTGAAAAAATATATATCTTCAAGACTGATGAGTCCCAGTGGTGGTAAATGGAGAAAGAATAAGTTCTACTTTAAGGACTTCCAAATCATTTATGTAAAAGGAGAAAACTCTCTCCTTTTAAATCTCTCATACTATACCAATCTGAGGGTATCTATTATCACTAAATAAATTTAATCTGCACTTAAAATTCTATATAAAATAGAAATCTACGACTCTGTAACAATAAATGCATAAATAATCAATAGTCTTTACATCTTGAAAAGATATTTATTAAATAAATATCTAAACATGAATTCCCTTAAACTATATTCACTAATTGTTATACACAAAGGAAGATATTTCATTTATTTTCAGTTAGAAAATGAGGTTGACTTATAAAATATAATAAGATGCTGTGATGAAATGACATTGAGTGAAATTGATGAAGTCCAAATCCCATACTAATCAGATAGTAGAATTTACTTATTCATTACTCTTCAAAAGATATATTAAATTAATTTTAAAATTTTACTTAACTATAAAGCATAATTTATTATCTAGACTTCTTTTTAAAGTAAAGTTTACTAGAGTTAGGTACATTTCCATTTTTGTAAATATGTCTATTGAACTTCTTGCAACCATGAAACTATTAGACAAACAAATGTTTTATCCCACTTTTCCTAAGCTCCTCAGTCAACTCTGTTTTGGTGTGGCTAACAGCTTTAGATATCTCATGCAAGTGAAATGTGTTCTTCTGTGACTGGCTTATCTTTCCTAATAAACTATATCAAGGAAAAGAAAATGTCATACTGAGAAAGGAACATTTTCCTCTCTGACTAGATCCCACAGTTATTTTGGGGGGTTAATTTTCTAGTTTCTTGAACTGTACAGTATTTTTATTTTGCATTTTTTGGGTCACACCCGGCAATGCTCAGGGGTTTCTCCTGGCTCTGCACTCAGGAATTACTCCTGGCAGTGTTCGGGGACCATATGGGATGTCGGGATTGAACCTGGGCCTGCATGGGCCAGCGCATGCAAGGCAAATGCCCTACCCGCTGGACCATTGTTCAGGCTCCATGTACAGTAATTTATGTGGGCCTTTTCTTAATTATTGATGAATAATTTTTTAGCTATGAATTTGTCATATCCCACAAGTTCTGGTAGTTCTTGTCCTTATTCTCATTTATGTCTAAGAACCCTTTGATTTCCTCCCTGATATCCTCTAAGACCTAGTGGTTTTCCACACTGTGAGCTGTTTAATTTCCAAGTGTTTGGGTTATTTCTCTGCTTCTGTTTGTGATTAAGTTCTATTCTCAGTGTCTCATGGTCTGATAAGATAGTTGATACAATTTTTATCTTCTTGACTTGACAGATATATTTTTGTGGCCCAACATAAGTTTGTACACACATATGTATATGCATATATACACATATATAATGTGAAATACTTATTTGGGTATATACACACATATATAAATAATCACATAAATATACACATATATAAATGAAAGAGATTTTATATATATATTCCTCAAAGCCAGTATTTCATTATTGAATTTTAGTCCAGCTGATCTATCGAGAGGGTGAAAGATTGGTGCTGAAGTCTCCAACTATTATTCTATTGTTATTAATGTCTTCCTTCAAATCTATTAGAACTTGTTTTAACTATTTGCTGATTTATTACTAGGTTCATATAAGTTTAGGTGCATGATTTCTTTCTAGAATACATGTCCATTGATCATTAAGAAATGACGTTCTCTATCTCTTTGCAAGCCTGATGTCAATTTGAGTGATATAATTTTGGCTACTCTGGCCTTTAGTGGGGGTTGTTTGCTTTCAACATGTATATTCTAACTTTTGACTCTTATTTTGTTTGCCTTTATTGTTCAAATGTGTTTTTGTAGGCACAGAAGGTAGGATGTGAGTTGTGTTAGTTCTTCATATATTTTAGTAATAACCCATAAGAGATAATAACCCATAATACATCTGATGAACAAAGCAAACATTCTTTCAAATGCTAAACTACTTTTTTGTTCTTATAAGAGTTTCTTTCGCTACGTAACAGCTTTTTAATTTGATGTAGTCCCATTTCTTATCATTGCTTTTATTTCCATTACCAGTGAGTTGTGTCTCCAAATAAACATCTAAAGTCAAGAGTTTAGCATGTATTTCATGCACTACAATCAAAGCCATTTTCAAGGCCATTCTCCACAGTTCATCAGAGCCCTGCCCAAGAGAGAAGCTGATATTAAGCCCAGGTATGTGGGTTGCTGCAGCTAAGGTCATCAGGCTTTCCTGGAGCTGGAGATGGGGACCCTCCCCCAACTCTGTCCCCTCCTAAAGCCTGGTGGTTGTGCCCATTAAATTGATTCTGGCTCTGAATGCCAGATCCAGAGATGCAGACACATGGCAGAGCTGATACTGTCTATCCCTGTGGTGCGCAGCAGCAGAGTGGCCTCACGATATCTCAAAGTTTGGATACTAATTTTCCAGATATCCCATCACAATTAATAGAATTAAGTTTGTGGCATACAATTACAAGTATGTAGTTACGATGTCTGTTCTGTGGGAACATATTGGCAATTTCTTATACACTGGGCTAAAATGGCCCAATGGATCCATTTTGAGATGTAATAATCTCCATTGACACTCTTCTAAGAATATATCCCTTGATCATGTTTAGCTTAACTAGCCCCAACAATCAATACAGAATAGATTATTCAGTGTATGCTTAGGAAGGCTTAAATAGATGTTGAGAAAAATTTGAAATAAGTGTCCATAGACATGGCGGTGGGGGTTTGAGGTTGACTGGTAGAATTCCACTACACTCTAGAAATTCAGAAATGTAAAAGTAAGAACACAAATGGGACAGAATTGCACATAACAGCACAAAAAAAGTTCATTACTGTACCAATACCATTTCTCTATATGGGTTGTGATGTCAATATAATTATTGCCGGCTAAGGGAGCAGGCATGAGGATGTGGGGTGGGTGGGAAACGAGGGCTTTTGGTAGTGGTGGGAGTACACTGGTGGTGGGGTTGTTGTTGAACGATGAATGATTCTAACAACTGTATTGTGAAAAACTTTGCACTTTGTAAATCATGGTGTTTAATTAAAGGAAAAATAAAATTTAAACAGATTTAAAAAAGAGTTTAGCATTTATCACCCATGTTTTATTAGATACATTAATAGTTCTGAGTAGCTATTAATTTTTTGAATACAGTACCTGATCTCATCCATATTTGAGATTCTCAATATGATATTTACAACTCTAAAATCATATATATCTTATAGTTTCTTCATTTTTCCTAAAAATCTAATTTCTCTTTCTTCCAGTTAAGTAATTGTTTTCACTTTATCATCAATTCCTTTTATTCTTCTCTGGATACTGGATATTATTCTGCTTTTGAGTTAGTTTTTTTCACACAAGACTTGATTTTATTAAATGGCTTCTTCATACCCCTGAATCCCCTTTTCGATGAAATAGTTAAATGTATTCAATACCTTTGATGAAGAGTCCCTTCTGCTCTTGATATTCAGGACTTTCTTCTTTTGTTTAGTTGAACTTATTTTTTGTTTAACTAGGATGGTTATAAATTACTTGTTTGTTATCTTTTCAGATCTGTATCTTAAATTTTCCTCTAGAGATTTTATAGTTTTAGTTTAGGGACTCTATCTTATTATTTTTTCATTGGTACCAGTTGGAGGACAGGTTTAGCTAACCTGGGAGCTTTGTTGTTTTGCCCACTCCCAGCTTAATCTATTTAAGCCAAGGTTCATTCTAATGAGACCTCTCTTCTATGTAAACACTGCTAGAGGGTGTGGCAATTACAAAAGTCACCTTGATTGAATAACTTCTGATTTATACATCTACTAAGACTTCTATGTTTCCGGAAATTGGGCACAACTCCTCTTTATACCCACTGCACCCAGCGTGGGACAGTTACAATTTATCAGGAGACTACCATCCTGGCTACGTTGAGACTATAGGAAGACTATAGGAAGGATCATACTAGTTTGCTCTAAGCAGGCGAGTGTGACCCTTTCAGTACACGAGAACAAGATACTCAGAATCACCCTGGTGCAGATAGTAATAAGAAGGACCTTGTGGGTACCATCTAGATTACATGAAGCTCATGAAATTAAGATGTATTACTTTATATCAGCCCCTCTCTCTCCAGTGTTTTACATAAGAGATAATCTCCGGATTAGTCCTTGGCTTAACCTTTGTGTATACCTGCAATAGGGTGTGGCACTGCTCTTCTACACTCTGTTTAGGGCTCTTTGTTGAAATGACCCTCCAGGCTGAATTACTTTGGTGTATATAAGGGGACTGACTTGAGGCCGCTTCCCTTCACTTTGGGCTATTTAGCTTTCAGCTTTGGCTCCTGTGGCTTTTGGCTCCTCGGCCTTTGCTTTTGGCTTTTGGCTTTTTGCTCTTTGGCCTTTTGCTCCTTCTTCTGGGTAGGACTCATCTCGGATGAGATCCTCTCTCTTTGGTGGGAGACTTAGGCTCTTTTGTATGGTCTAAGTTCGGGCCAGAGTTAGAGTTTGTTCATTATATTGGAGTGCTGTGGAAGAGCTTTTGTACTATTAAAAGCCTTTTGGAACTGCACCGGACTCGTGGGTTTTCATCTGTTCCCCTGGCATCCTCGGAGGTAGAAGAGAACTTCTGCCCTGACACTGTCGAGACCCCAGCGGAAACATTTTATCTGAAATCTTAAGAATTTTTCAAAGAGGATTCTGGAGAGACTTTTGAGAGATATTATAGTAGGTAGGACACTTTCTATTTAAACAGATGACCTGGGTTTGATTTCTGGAACCACATAGGATCCCCAATTCCTACCAGAGTAAGCACTCCTGGATGTGGTCCCAAACAAAAACCAAACTCCAAAACAATAAATAAGAGGTTTTTAAAGTCCTTCAGGAGTACCTATATAAGCCATTATTTTACACTTAGGCTATATTTCTACAATCAATTGCATTTACAGTATTATGGCCTTTCAGAAATTTAGGTTACAATTCTATTTTAACAATAATGCCACCTCAAAAAGTTGGTGGCCCACAAACTATCCCTGTCCCCTCCACCCCAGCAGAGTCTTGCAAGAAGCCAGAGGAACCCCCATGTGCCATGAGGACCGCTATTTTCCACATCCGGATTCCCTCTCATCAGAGCTCCACCAGCAGAAGAGCTGATCACAGCCCCTCTCGCCAAGACCCACCTTGCAGTCTTTTCCAGCCCAGACCAGGTATGCTGATCCAGAGACTCACAGACATGGGGCAGAGCAGCTACCTGCTCCCTGTGTCCAGCTGTTCACGAGGCACCCTGGAGGGATGGCGGGTTCTAGCCCTGGCCCGCCACCCCAGCAAAGCCTTGCAAGAAGCCAGGGGGAACACGCACACCATGAGGGGTTGCCATTTTCCAGATCTGACTCCCCTCTAATCAGAGCTACACACAGCAGAAGAGCCGATCACAGGCCGGCTCCCGCGCGCTTGTGGTGGCTCAGTTCATCAATAAATGCAAGAGTATCCCACCTGCATGGCAAAGCCTGGCAAGCTACCCTTGTTGTATTCCATATGCCAAATGCCACTAACAATTATAGACCTCATTCCCTTGACCTGATGGAATGGTTTGTTTTAAACACTCCCACTTTGCTTCCAGTAGTTCAGTTTCTTTGCAGAAAATTACACTTTTAACAAGTTTAAGCATTAGTTTTGATGAAGTTTTATTTAGACCTAATTCGAATGGATTGAGGCTCTTTATGTTCCTGGAGCAAGCAGATGCCCTTGGGTTCTACTAGCATGAGACAGGACACTATGATGAATGGGAAGATAGTGATACAAGTGATACAGTGAAGTTTTATTTGCAGTTTTTCTTGCTTTATTTATTAAAGTTATCCCTCATACAGTAAAACATAGTAACTGTCTTTCAATTTCTTATTTAATTGATAGCCCAGTGATAGCCCAGTGGGTAGGCCATTTGCCTTGCACGAGGCCAACCTGGGTTCCATCCCTGGCATCCCGTAATTCCTGAGGGCAGAGCCAGGAGTATCCCTGAGCATTGCCGGCTGTGGCTGAAAAACATGCAAAAAATCTGTTTTTATTTTCAGTTTCCTTGATTTCTAATCATTTTTAACATTTTATGGGCTTTTTGCTCATATTCAAACATTTTTGTTTGTTTTTTACCCATTTTTTTGTTAGATTGTCTTTTTTTTAAGTATTTTATTATACCACCATGAGATATACAATTAAAAAGTTCATATTTGGGTTTTGGTCATACAGTGTTCTAGCACCCGTCCCTCCACCAGTGCCCATCTCCCACCACCAACGTCCCCCGGTTCCCTACCCCCTTCCCCAGCCCACCTCCATGGCAGGTTCTTTATTTCTTTCCCTTTCTCTCTCTTTCTTATCCCTTCCCTTCCAGACTGTGGATTACAGAACATACATTAAGAGGTTGTCATGTGTATCCTTTGCCTCTATTTAATGCTCAGTTCTAGGTTGGCATTAGTACCCTCGACAATTATTAGCACACTGTTCCATTTTCTGTCTTACCTAACCTCTGACTCCCACACGTTTGTGATAATTTCCACTTTTGACAAGACATCCTGATATATGTTTCACTTGACCTTGGATATTGGTATCATAATATGTACATATATATTTATGTTATGCAGATAAATGCAGTCATTCTGTATCTGTCTCTCTCCTTCTGGCTAATTTCGCTCAACATACCACTTTACACCATGTTAGATTTTCTTTATGTTGATGTTCTTTCTTTTGCATACTACTGTTTATTTGTTAATCTACTATGTTACCTCATAATGGCTTCCATATAGCATAGAACCTATGTTTCTGGTTGGTTTTATTTTCTGCTTTTTTGGGTCACATTGGGCTCAGGTATTACTCCTGCTGTGTTCAGGAGACCATATAGGATGCTGGGAATCAAACCTGGGTTGGTGGCATCCAAGGCAAATGCCTTACCCTCTGTACTATCGCTCAGGCCCCTTCTCTGTATTTTAAAATAATTTATTTTGTGGGCCGGAGATAAGCACAATGGGTAGGACATTTGTGGTGCACACAGCTGACCTGGATTAGATCCTCTGCATCCCCGAGCACTGCCAGAAGTAATTCCCGAGTGCAGAGCCAGGAGGTAACCACTGAGCATTGCCGGTGTGACACAAGAAAATCTCAAATAAAATAAAACAAAATAAAGCAAAATTTATTTGGAATTAGTGATTTTGTGAGAGACTCACAGACATGGTGGCAGAGCTGCTACCACCTCTCCCCTGTGCCCAACGGCTCACGAGGCACCCAGTAGGGATGGCGGTTCCTAGCCCTGACTGCCACCCCAGCCGAGCCTCACAATAAGTCACATGACCCACTTACTCCAGGATGGCCACCATTTTCCACATCTGGACTTCCCTCTCATCAGAACTCTACCCAACAGAAGAGCAAATCACAGCCCAGATCATCGATACCCCACCCTGCAGCAGTCTTTTTCAAGTCCAGCCTCAAGTATGCTGATCCAGAGGCTCACAGACATGGGACAGAGCTGCTACCAGCTGTCCCTGTGCCCAGTCGCTCCACGAGGCACCCAGGAGGGGTGGCGGGTTCTAGCCCTGGCCCACCACCCCAGCAGAGCCTCACAAGAAGTCAACAACTCCCCACTCCATGAGGGCCTCCATTTTCCACATCCTGACTTCCTCTCATCAGAACTTCAACCAGCAGAAGATCCTATCACAGCTCGGCTCATGCGGCCGCATGCGGTTCATCAATAAATGTTGGAGATCAAAGGTGACTACAAAAGTATGCCACCCACATGGCAGAGCCTGGCAAGCTACCTGTTTCATATTCGATATGCCAAATACCAGTAACAATTACATACCTCATTCCCATGTCCTGATGGAATGGTTTGAGGCTCTTTATGTGTCTTGAGCAAGCAGATGCCCTTGGGCTCTACTTAGCATGAGACAGGACATATGGTGATGTTACTGGTGCCTGCTTGAGCAAATCGATGTTAAATGGGAAGACAGTGATACAGTGATGATTACCTTAAGTTTGATCTATTTTGTCCAAAATAGCACTATTTCATCTATATTAATGGTAGATTAGTGTTCCTTCAGATATATACACATTCATCTGTTGATGGGCATTTAGGTTTAGTCGTGCTTTTGAGTTATATGACAGGAATGGAGATGACCCCCCCCCCAACTCCATGGGGGCCGCCCCGTTTTCCACATCCGACTTCTTTCTCATCTCAATTCCATCCAGCAGACCAGACTATCACAGCCCAGATCATGGACACCCACCCTGAAGCAAGTTTTTTTTTTTTTCAATCCGGCCCAGGTATGCTGAATCAGAGACTCTCAGACATGGGGCAGAGCTGCTACTTACTCTCCCTGTGCCCAGCCGCTCATGAGGTACCCAGGAGGCATGGCGGGTTCTAGCCCTGGCCTGCCACCCCAGCAGAGCCTCACAACAAGCCAGACGACCTCCCCGACTCCATGGGGGCCGCCTTTTCCACATCCGAACTTTTTCTCATCACAACTCCACCCAGCAGACCAGACTATCACAGCCAGGCTTGCAAGGCTAATAGTGGCCACGCGGTTCATCAATACATGCTTTATTTAGAGGTGACTATAAGAGTATGCAACCCACATGGCAAGCCTGGCAAGCTGCTCGTGTCCTATTTGATATGCCAAATACCAGTAACAATTATATTCGGTCATTCCTATGACCTAATATAATGGTTTGAGGCTCTTTATGTTCCTGGAGCAAGCGGATGACTTTGGGTTCTACTAGCAGGAGTCAGGACATATAGAGATATTATTGGTGCCCGCTCTAGCAAATAGATGATGAACGAGAAGATAGTGATAGTGATAGTTATATAACAGATTATTAAGTGGAAATACTTTTATTATCTATATTGATATTTTTATGGTTTTGAAAGTGAGGTAGTATACAGGTAACTGGATAGTTTTAAAATAATTCTTAAATTATTGTTCTTTATCTACTTTGTAGACTGTAGACTATTGTTCTTTATCTACTTTTAATCAAAATATCTATTG
>JAJIBD010018879.1:0-14902 GCA_021461705.1 Cryptotis parvus | reverse complement strand
GCCAATCTCGTCAGTTCCTGGTGCTACAGGCTCCCAAAGCCCAGAAGCCCCTGGCACTGCTGGGTGCTGCCCGGTGGCTGGCCTACCCCCAAACATGGGATGGATTTTGTGGTATACAAATTGTATCTCAATAAAACTTCCATTTTAAAATAAATGATCTTTAGGGCTGGAGCGGCTAGCACAGCGGGAGAGTGTTTGCCTTGCACATGGCTGACCTGGGTTCAATCCCAAACATCCTTATGGTTCCTGAGCACCGCCAGGAGTAATTCCTGAGTGCAGAGTCAGGAGTGACCCCTGAGCATTGCCAAGACTGACCCAAAAAAGAAAAAAATAATAATAATCTTTAAAACTTGGTCAATCAGGGCCAGAGCGATAGCCCAGCGGGTAGGGCGTTTACCTTGCATACGGCCGGCCTGTGCTGGCCCAGGTTCGATCCCCGGCATCCCATATGGTTCCCCGAGCACCGCCAGGAGTGATTCCTGAGTGCAGAGCCAGGAGAAACCCCTGAGCGTTTCCAGACATGACCCAAAAAAAAGCAAAAATAAATTAAAAAATATGACTTGGTCAATCAATCTTCCAAAGACGAAGTGATCTGCGCCTTAAGCAACGCAGCCAGACTGTGTAAACACCACTCTCCTGTCTCTACCCTGCTTCCCAACAGAACACAGGACCTGACTCCCAAGTGCCCACACAACCTTCCACTCTGCAGCCACACCTCAGCATGGCCGCTCCCAGCCCAGAATCCCTGCCCACTCCACCTGTTTTCTTGTCCGGGAAGGCTTTCCCCCATGACTTCCCAGGGCCCTGGCTGTCTCCCCTTCACTCTTCACCTCTCCATTCCACTTCCCCTTTCAACTCCCCTCCTGGATTCAACCAAAGCCCAAACAGTTCTCAAGCATGTTCCCCTGAACTTTCAGGCTACAGTGGAGGGCCCAGTGCCCACTCCAACACCTCTTAAGTCTCGCTGGCAACATTTATGTCCACTGAATGGAAAAGCTGTGCAAAACCATGTAATGGCTGCTAAAGGAAATTACAGGAGCTTCGTAAGGCCTGGAACAGCGCCTGGCTTCAGCGTCCAGCACAGATTACAGGTGAACAATAACTGATCATCAAATAAACTGACAAAGACCACAGGCAATCTCACAGAAATTGCAGTTTCTTGCAAACGCCAGAGGAAGGAACTTAAGGAGAACCACGAAATTAGCTGTAAACTGAGTTTCTGTCAATTTCTAAAACTCAGCGTTTTGCAAGGCCTTACTTAAACCTAGTGCTGCAAACAGGGCCCAAAGCCACGCGCCCACCTCACACTGCTTTACTCAAGCAAGCTGCAGGAAGCCACCGGGCCCCGCCCCTTGCGCCAGGCACCTGACGGGGGCTAGACTCCCTTCACCACCTCCTGACTTCTGCATAAACGGGGAGCTGGGGTCCCTGAGCAGCTCCAGCTGGTCCAAGTTTCGATGCTAAGTGCACACAGCCTTGGTCCAGGAGTTCCGGTCTGTGAAGCTCTGCTTGCTTCTTGCCAGTGTCCACCTGACCGTCCTACTATTCTGCCCAAACAGTCGACAGTGGCTGTCTAAGAAGAGAACCTCCATACAGACCCCAGCCTTACAAGAGGTCAAGGTTTCCCCATCCCAGCACTCCCGATACCTGGGGACAATGATCCTTTCTTACAGGGGCAGCCCTAGCATTGTCAAATCCCCAGTTTCTATTCACTGGGGTGGGCAGCACCGCCCCAGGCATGAGAACATTGCCCAGTGGGAGCGAAATCCCCACTGCCTGAGAACCCCAAGTGGGTTTGCAAGGAAAACTTATTGTCTTGACTCTGAAGGGGTGTTTGTCCCTAACTACCCCACCTTAATAGTGAGGGGAGGGCGGGGCCAGAGCCATAGCCCAGCAGGTAGGGCGTTTGCCTTGCATGCGGCCGGCCTGTGCCGGCCCGGGTTCGATCCCCGGCATCCCATATGGTCCCCGAGCACCGCCAGGAGTAATTAATTCCTGAGTGCAGAGCCAGGAGTAACCCCTGAGCGTCGCCAGGTGTGACCCAAAAAAAAAAAAAAAAAAAAAAGTGAGGAGGGGGGACCAGAGCGATAATACAGTGGGAGAGGGCGTTGCCTTGCACACAGCCAACCGGGGCTCCATCCCCTGCATGCCATAGGGTCCACAGAGCACCACCAGGGAGTAACTGCTGAGTTGCAGAGCCAGGAATAACTCCTGAGCATTGACAGGTATGACCCAAAAAAGGAAAAAAAAATAAGTGAGGGGTGGGGGTTAATCAAAGATCTGACTCCCTGGCCCCCAGAAACTTCTCAGGGCTGGGGGGCGGGGGCACAAAACAAAGGGAATGGGAGGATCTTTTTGGCCTAGACTGTCCTTAAAAGTGGAGCTGCCTCGGCCAGAAGACGCTGACTGGAGGAAAGTCGCCCTGGAATTAGCTCTCTGCAGACAGCGGAGATCAAAAGCCGGAGACGCCCGTGCACTTTCATACAGGGGAGCTCTTTGAACACAGGCTCCTTAAAGACTAGAGACAAAAGGGCCAGGCAAGAACCCAGGGCTCCGCCATCAGAGCTGCACACAGGCTGGGGCTGGAGACGGTGCCTGAGCATCTCACTCACTCACATCTGCCGCCAACGCTCCCTTGAACGTTCTGAGTAAGGAACTCTCTTAAATAAGCAGCTCTAATCCAATCAGAGTTAGACCATCTGCTGATGCCAAGTATAAAGTGGGAGTCAAGGGGTCGGAGTGATAGCCCAGTGGGTAGGGCGTTCGCCTTGCAATCCCCGGCATCCCATGTGGTCCCCCAGCACCACCAGGAGTAATTCCTGAGTGCAGAGGCAGGGAGTAACCCCCTGAGCATCGCCGGGTGTGACCCAAAAAGCAAAATAAATGAATAAATAAAGTGGGAGTCAGAACTTAACATCTCCCCGGAAATTAGTCAGCAGCACCGCTCTGCACTCTCCACGAGACTGCGAAGACACTGTAATGAATCAAACGACACGCTGCCCTGAGTCTGAGTGTGCGTTTGACAGTTTGGCTCATCAAGACAATGAAGCATTAGGTCCCGTCTTCAGGGGCTTTACTAAGTTCACACAGGCCTCCAAGTTTTCTTTTTCTTTTTTTTTTTTTTTTTTTCTTTAGGGTCACCCCGGCAATGCTCAAGGGTTACTCCTGGCTCTGCACTCAGGAATTACTCCTGGTGCTCGGGGACCATCTGGGATGCTGGGAACCTCGGCTGACCACGTGAAAGGCAAAACGCCCTATGCACTGGGCTATCGCTCCGGCCCCCAGGGCTCCAAGTTTTCATTCAACCTTGGTTGATGACTCATTCCTTTAATGTTGAAATTTACCTTTTTTAAAACTATTTATTTAACAGACAAAAGGAGACAGTTCTTCTGAAATTACTTTTTGGAGTTCCTCAACTTGCCCAACATGGTACATGTGTAATTTTTCTTTCAAAATACATAGACTTGTGCAATTAGCAGAACTGGAAAATTATTTTTTAAAATCCAGGGCCGGAGCGATAGTCCAGCTGGTAGGGCGTTTGCCTTGCACAAGGCCGACCCTGGTTCGAACCCCGACATCCCATATGGTCCCGAGCACTGCAAGTGGTAATTCCTGAGTGCAGAGCCAGGAGTAACCCCTGATCATTGCTGGGTATGACCCAAAAGAGCAAAAAAAAAAAAAAAAAAAAAAATCCAATTCCTGATTTCAAGTAGTAAAAGAAATACTTAGTCTTTATATATATATATAGCCATTCCTGAGACTCGGAAAAACCATAAGGAATCTCCCAAATGATGCAAGTACCTATTGAAAGTTAGTGAGGTGGGAGGTGGGGGGACAGGCACATAAACACATTTTCGGGACAAAGGCCGGTCAACAGCAAGGCCACGTCACGGGAGAGGGCACAGCCTAAGAAGCCTGCCTTGCACACTGATGAACGCAATTTGATCCCTGGGTCCGCATACGGTCCTCCAGCTCGGTCAGGAGCGACCCCTCGGCACACTGCCGGAGTAAGCCCTGAGCACAAGACGTGGCTCAAATCCTCTTGCCATGCCCTCTACTACCTCTACCCCAGCCAAAAAAGGAACTGTCAGGATTAGAAGACTGAAATGTCTTCCCTACTCCCCAATACCCAGGAGGTGGGGGCTACTGTAGGGGATCCACCCCAGTGTCCAATGACTGACTAGAGGGGGGCAAGGAAGCTCGGGGCCACTCCCCCCCTCACACCTTACTACTCCTGGGTTGTCTCTTTATAATAAGCCGATAAACACAAGCGAAGGGTTTCCCTAAGTTCTTCCGTGAGTGGTTCCTGGCTAATCGCCTAACCTAGGAGCGGCAGCTGTGGGGCCCCTGGACTGTGCAGCCGGAGTGGAACAAAAGCAAACCAAGTCTGCTAACCTGGGGCTCAGGACGAGCTGCTTCTACTAAGCCCTTAAGCCTCTAGCCTGCGTTAATTCCTGGTGGTGTGACAGTAAACTGAAACTGGAGGACACCCAGGTAGTGGTCAGAAAAGCCGCCGAAAGAGCCGTGACCGGCCCGGCCGTACAGTCAACAGGGGCCCTGCCGAGTCAGAACCCTTTGTTCCCAACGCACAGGTGGGCCTAATTTTTTCAACATTAAATTTGATCACGGGCACACTGACCAAGCAGTTGCCATGTCCTTGCTAACACACAAACTGCAAAAACTGGGACCGGAGAGACAGTCCAGCGGGTAGGGCATTTGCCTTGCATGCAGCCGACCAGGGTTCGATCCCAGCATCCCATATGGTCCCCTGAGCACTGCCAGGAGTAATTCCTAAGCGTAGAGCCAGGAGTAACCCCCTGAGCATCAACGGGTGTGACCCAAAAGAAAAAGAAAAACCCTGCAAAAACTCCGAACTGTTTTTCGCACACAGCAGCATAACCTCAGTGTCTCCACAGGGGCCGTCTGGAGTAGAGTACTACGTTCACAGCCCTTCGGCAAACAAGGTTTGGGGAAAGACTATAAAACTGAGAAAGGCCCCAGCTTGGAACTAGACAGACCTGGGCTCCAAACCCAACCCTTCATCACTTCACTGTGCTTCTGAGTACGTTTCATCTCTTCCAGCCTGAATCTCCTGTCCGCAAAGCGGGAGCGGTCCCGCCACCAAGAGCTCTTCGGAGGATTATAGAGGATGATCTATTTCAAGTGTCGGGCACACAGCAGAGCAGCGGCAACCAGATTTCCTGCCCCCTCCACTGCAAGGTCCTCAAATTCTAGTTAGAGAACTGAAGCTCAAGAGCCTAATAACCAGGCTGGAGGTCGGACACCCGACCATTCTCCAAAGAAATGAGTAACCAACGACCCGAGGCATTGGCGGCCACTAAAAACCACTGGGAAGTCTCCACAGATCCGGGACCGTGGACACAGCACTGAGCGGTCGGACCAAACCTGAAAATACTGTGAGAGGTCAGGATTCTAACCCACATTCCCAGTTCTGCCGCGCCCACTGTCAGCACAAAGACCTTCTTGCACATAAGCACAGCGGCATGGTCAAGACACAAGCTCTGAGACGGAACGTGCAGAGTGGCAGGGCACCCGCAGGTCCACCGCAAGAAAACTTAGCAAATTAGCTTCAACTTTAATAAGCCAAATATTAAATATATCGGCCCTTTTAAACATGTGCCGTTAGTATAACTGTCCTGTCCTGAGGTGAATCAATCCAGAAGGCCCACAAAAACCAAAATCCACAAAAACGTCAGCCCTTATATGAAAGGTGTCCATCTGCACATAAGCACATCCGCCCCCATGCTTCATGTAACCTCCAGATTACTTACAACTAAGCCACCGAATCACTGTATTACAGTTTAGGGACCAGTGACAGAAAACAACCTGTGCGTGTGTCGCACATGCTTGGCCTAACTCCGCACTGTATTATTTCTATCTGTGGCGGATGAATCCCAGGATGCTGAGCCCATGCAGCACGGGGGACTATTTTTCAACATAGTTTCAGAGAGTCTAAACAAAAGCGTCTGATACTGGAATTTACCAGACTCTCTTCGGGTGCCTTCCAAGGTCCCCAGTATATCCTAGAGAGGCTCCAAATGTTCCCTGAAATGGAAACAAATACTTGGGGGTTTGAACACGGGCTCTAAGGGAGGCAAGAACCTTTACAAAATCTCTCTGGTCCTCAGCTGCAAAGGCCTCCACGCTCGAGCACTGGTCACTCAGGCCTACTGTCAGTCCGCCTTCACAACGTCGGCTGGGTACAAGGGACCGGAAACAATGTGTACCTTAGCACATCCTTTGACCGCCAGCGGTGAGGCCCAAGGATTTTTTCATTTGAAAACTACAAACAAAAGCACTTCAATTCTATCTTGAATTCACACTGTGGCTGGCATGGATCAGAGCTTTCACATATGAAGGAGAAAAACTAAGTCAGCGACATACATACTTTCCAATGTTAAGTTTATACCTTAACGATGTCAGAGAGTGGGTGCTACCTGGACATTCTTAAAACTCAGGTCTGTGTGCTCTGGAAGAAGTATCCTGGCTAGCTTCCAGAAAGATCTGTAACAATCACTCTTCACTGAGACTCAAGTCAGGGGGCCTGTGGGTCCTTTCAAGTTCAACAGCTCTATAACAGCAGCATTAAGAGCGAGGTGCACTGCAACAGAAGGACTGGGACAAGGTTTATGGGGTGACAAACTGTGCTGCTTTTCGTTTCTTTCTTTAAAGGGTGTCAATGCTGAAAGTGCCTCCTAGCTTCTCTTTGCCTGGCTCAGTAGCCCCCTTTAATTACCCGTCTGGAAACCTCTGATTAAGAATATGCCATGAGGAAGCTGGACGTTTTCTCTTGGGAAAACTCATTCGACGGGGTAATCAGTAAATACTTCCGACTGTCGGATTACACAGTGGCCGCTGTTCCCAAGGTCTGGAAGGTAAGCAAAGGTGGTCGATAACTGTTTCATACAATTCTGTGGTCACTAATATTTAAATGTCATGAAGAAATGTTCACCTATTGCAAAATAAAAATGCTGTAGCCATTTAAAATTGTAAAGCTACTTTCACTTCAGAAGGGGAGAGGAAGGAGGCCCAACCCGGCCTACAATCCAGGTCCCTGAGCTGAGAGGCCCTTAGTTCCAGCTCGTCCAGAGAAAGAAAGCCCAGTGTGGAAGCCAGCACACCAAAACCAGTTGTTCCAAGGGCGCTGCCACCACGGATCCGAGCTGCTTCAGCTTGAAGGGAGCCTCTCATCTCCAGGCACCAGTAACCAGCACTGTTTAATGAATAAACTTAGACCATGGTCCTTCTGTTACCCATAGAGCCAGCCCTCCACCATGATTTCTTAATAAAAATAGCCATAAGGAAACCTTGTGCTAAGTATGCTCAATAACTCCAAGACATTACTTTCATGCAACTCCAAAAGAACCAGCTGTGGCCGGCTAGGGAACCCGCAAGCCCAAATGAACACCAGAAAACTTTTTATGGAACTATTAATTGAAGGGGAAAAAGTTCTTTCAGAGTTAAGTTACTTTTAGCAACAAGATGTGTAAGGCAGGATACTGGCAAATAAATCATCAACTCAGCCCTATTAAACTGTCTCCTGTTTCACTTTTTCTATTATGTAGGTTATAATACATACAATTCCTTTGCTCATTTTAATCTTTATTCATGGGCAATTATTTTCACAGTGAGAATGGAAGGATCATCTCAAAAAATTCACAATCCTAAGGAAGAGTCAATCTCTCCCTAAACCATCAAACACCAGATTAATCTTTACTTAAGATATATTACCTGGGCCGGAGCGATAGCCCAGCGGGTAGGGCGTTTGCCTTGCACGTGGCCAGCCTGTGCCAGCCCGGGTTCAATCCCCGGTGTCCCATCCCCGGTGTCCCATATGGTCCCCTGAGCACCGCCAGGAGTAATTCCTGAGTGCAGAGCCAGGAGTAACCCCTGAGCATTGCTGGGTGTGACCCAAAAAGCAAAAAATAAATAAATAAATAAATAAATAAATAAATAAAAAAAAAAAAAAAAAAAAAAAAAAAAAAAAAAAAAAAAAAGATATATTACCTGCCAGGGGCTGGAGCGATAGCACAGTGGGTAGGGTGTTTGCCTTGCATGTGGCCAACCCGGGTTGGATTCCGGGATCCATATGGTCCCCTGAGCACCACCAGGAGTAATTCCTGGGTGCAGAGCCAGGAGTAACCTCTGAACATTGCCAAAAGCAAAAAAAAAAAAAAAATAGATTACCTGCCAAACTGTTAGTTCAACTGATTTAAACATATGTTTGAGAATCTTAAACAAAACAAAACAAAAAAAAAAAAAGTAAATGAAGTATTTTAAAACTAGTATTGGTTTCCTTTAGAATCTGAAAGAATTTTTTTTCTTTTTGGGTCTCACCCAGCAATGTTCAGGGGTTACTCCTGGTTCTGCATTCAGAGTTTATTTTATTAAGAGATAAAGACGATTTTTCTAGATTATGTACAGGGCTACAATTCTCCCAAGACCAGAAAAAATATATTATTTAAACTTTTGGGGGTGGGAGGTCTGAGCGATAGCACAGCAGTTAGAGGGGTGTTTGCCTTGCACAGGGCTGAATTGGGTTCAGTCCCCAACATACCACCTGGTCCCCCAAGCACCGCCAGGAGTAATTCCTGAGTGCAGAGTCAGGAGTAACCTTTGAGCATCGCTAGGTGTAACCCCAAAAGGCAAAAAATGAAATAAAATAAAAAATAAACTTTTTTTGTTGTGTGTAGTTCTCTTGTGAGCACTGAAAACATACAAGTTTGAAGCAACAGCAGTAATCACATTACAATAAACACCACAACTGACTCAGTCCTAACTCCCTCCACATAAATAAATCTCTTTTTTTTTTTTTTGGGTCACACCTCGCGATGTTCAGGGGTTACTCCTGACTCTGCACTCAGGAATTACTCCTGGCGGTGCTCGGGGGACCGCCATATGGGGTGCCGGGATCGAACCCAGGCCGGCATGGGCCGGCCACGTGCAAAGGCAAACGCCCTACCTGCTGGACCATCGCTCCAGCCCCAATAAATCTCTTCTTTATCCAATCCAAACCTTATTTCTACCAAGTGTTGAAAATGCCATTTCAAAGTCACTGTTTTATGTCATTATCCATGCATGGGGCATCGGGTGGCTGCACAGCCCATTAGGATACTTTAGTTCTTTCTCAAAGGATGACCAGCCAAACGGAGATGACCCGTCCTTACACGAGCACCTAACTGGGTCTTTATTCCGCCACCACCGCAGAATGCCTCAGAGCCAACAGCTGTGGACTTACAATAAGATTTCTTACCACCTTCCAAAACAGAAAAAAGGTCCAAATCCACTGTCACTGAATAATAAGCTACCACATTTCAGAATAAAACGCTGGAGCGCAGACTATCTTTCACTTTGACTGAACTGCACCTGGGTGCCCCCATCCACCGCGAGCAGCTGCCACGCTGAGACAAGTCACGGAGCAAAAGGAGAAATCCCTGAAGATGAGGCGAGATGGGGACAGTTCCTGCTCTGGGGAAACTCGGAGTTTCAAACCAACCTCTGGCAGAAGGCACAAACCTCTCCGCGGTATTAACGTGACCATGCAAACGGCATGTCACTCAAATCGGGGAAAGCTCCGGGTTTTGTTGTTGTTTGGGTGCTTCTTTTTTTTTCTGCTTTGAGGGTCACATCTGGTGGTGTTCCGGGGTTGCACCTGACTGCACTCAGGAATTACTCCTGGCGGGTATAGGGGAACCATATGGGACGCTGAGATCCAAGGCGGGTGGGCCGCGTGCACGGCACCCCGACGCCCCTCGTCTCTTTCCGCACTGACGGACAGACCCTAAACACGTAATACTACTGTAAATGCACGCATGTCGCTCCGATTCGTGGGCAGCCCGGTCACAGAGTTCTCGTTTCTTTTTCACGGTTGGAACGAGGGCACTCTGGAGTCCGCAATAGGGGGGGGTGCAATAGGGTCTGTGCACTACACGGTGGGCGTAGGAGAGAGCCTGCTTCCCTGTCCAACTTCCAGCAATGCTCAGCCTCTCTGCGGCCACCACCGGCCGCACAAGGACTTGAGAAGTGGCACCCAACTAAGCTCCGGAGACTACCTAGGCGGTGACATCACCCTTCCCGAGCCACAGCGGTCGGTCCAAGGAAGCCACTCTTGACCAGCAAGAGTTTAAACACACACACACACACACGCCACACACACACACACACACACACACACACACACACACACACACACACACACACACACACACACGACACACCTTCCAGATCAGACAGCGGCATCAAACTTTACAGCGGGGTTGTCTGGGGGGCTGCGGGGTGGGCCAGGGGAGGCGGAAGGCCCCGGAGCGACGATCTGTCTGTCAAACACCTTCAGGAAGGGGCCGACCTCCCCGAATCAGCCGGACAGGACTTGCCCTCTAATTCCTGAAGCCTTTTGTAGGCTCGGGAGATTCAACCAGACCCCCCACCCCAAAGACAAACTACTATTAATAAAGGGGACGGGGCTGCCTCTCCGTGTCGATTCTCTGGGGCTCCGCCGGCCGGGCGCGAGGGTCTCCCCCGTCCCCAGCAGCCCCCGGCTGCCGGCGAGGTGCTGTCCACGCCAAACGCCCCAAACTTCCCGGGTCCCGCGAACAATGCGGGGCTGCCGGGCGCCCACCACGCTCCGGGCCGCCGAGGAGGGGGAAGGGGCCCCTCTCGCCCCGCGCGCCGGGAAACAAAAGGCGCCGCGAGGTGGGTGGGCGGCCGGCGGAGATGCGGGGGGAAAGTTTGCGAGGGGTGGGGGCGGCGGCACCCGCGGGCCGGGCCGGGCGGGGCAGCGGCCCCGCCGGCGCGCCCGCACAATAGCCGGGCCGAGGCGGGAAGGCCGGGCCGCCACGCCCCCGCCGGGCCGCGTACCTGGTGGTTCTCCTTCCTGCCGCCCGCGGCCGCCGCCGGCCCGCCGGGGCCGCTCGTCATGTTCACGTACAGGGAACGGCTGAGCGGGCTCCGCAGCGTCCACATCCTCCGCGCCAGCCACACGGACGCCAGGCTCAGGCACAGCCAGCCCACGAACAGTCTCATCGGGGGCCGCTCGCTGCGATCACCGCCGGCGCCGGGGCGAGGACGAGGCGGCGCCGCCGCCTCCCGCCGCCGCCGCCGCCGTCCGGGCTCGAGCCATCGCGCCCAACTTGCCCGTCCAGCCCCTGCAGGGCCCAGGCGGGGGTGGGGGAGGAGCGGGCGGCGCGCGGCCTTCCCGCCTCCACCCGCCTTGCCGCCCGCGGAACGCCGCCGACCCGGGCGCTTGTTTCCACCCGGAACCCTGTCGGTTGCGGCCGAAGGCGCGCACGCGCGCACGCACGCACGCACGCACGCACGCACGCACGCGCGGCGGGACGCGCGCGGCCCAAGTCTTTAGAACGGGCGTGCTGGAGGCGGGACAAAAGGAGCGCGCAGCCTCCTGCCGCGCGGCCCCGTCTCCCGGGGGCCGACTCTTGCCGTCATGGCGGAGGCCGTCAAGGCTTGTGCCTGTGCCGGGGCGAAGATTTCTACCCACTCCAAGGTGGTACCCCGCCGGACCTCTGGAGCTTCCCTCGCTTCATTTTTCCTTTTTGGGGCCCCTCATCCCGCTGCCCCAGCCGCATCCGGGCTTTCACCTGATTGTGTAAATTGACCGGGCGGGGTTAGCGGGGACACTCATCCCTTTTTCTTACCCCACCCCCTCCCCAAAGTCCACTTTGCGGCTTTAAGTCCTTGCAGGAGGTGGGCACCGCCAGTTCTTAAATGTCTAGCCCTGCCGCGTGGCCTCCTGTCCCCACTTCGGAGCCCTCGAGCCAGAGCCGGGCTCCCAGAGCCTCAGCTTGCATTGCCCGCTTTGGTTTGAAAGGAGACCACCAAGCCCTACGTCCCCAAGCCGAGCTAGTTGCCGGCGACAGATCTGCCTTGCAAATCTGCTCTACAAAAAAAAAAAAAAACCCTTGGGTCGGAAACTGCTGCAGCTGCAGCGTGTGCAAGACCTGTTCGCGTGTATCCATGACCCCGGCCAAGAATGAAGCCCCGACCCCCACTACATGCACACCCTGAGTTCGTGGCCCCGCCTGCTGCTTCCTCGAACCCCCCATGGGAAGTCGCACGCAGACCCTGAGAGCAAACTGGACGCCCGCGAGCGGTCTGACCAGGATGTTTCTTTGATCATGTATAGCTCCGGGAGACCTTGCAAGCGTTTCCAAACTGAAAGGCCACACTGTATTCCTGTGTCTGCAGCTCGTCCTGCTGCGACCCAAAGGGGCAAGAGGGGGCTCCGAAGGGCGTCCTCGGGTCCTCCAGTTTTTAACACCAGCTGGGACTGGCTGAGAAAAATGCATCGCATTTCACGGCCCTGGAGAGATAATGGTGTTGACTTGGGTTTTGTTCAAAACAGAAGGAATAGATCTTTCCCTTGATTCCATATTGCACTTGGCAGAAGAGAAACTCAGTTAATGAAAATGGGGTAGAGACCCACTGACTGGGAACAAAATCAGACCTTATCTGCTACTCCCCTCCCGAACCCTGAAGGGGGTGGGAGGCGGCGTTCACTGTTGGCTCAAAGATTCGAAACTGGAGATCCTGCACCGCAGGTGGTGCTAGAAGCCACCAGGCTAACTCCAGCCATGCCTAGGAGACCGTCAGGGCTACCACCTGGTAGTGCCAGTGGGGCATGTGGTAGCCCAGGGTGGTACTGGGCTCTCTGCCTTTGCACTCACGTCTCATCGTGAACTATCTCCCTGGCCCCCTTACCCACATTCCCATCAACCTAAGACTCTCAGACAAGGATACCTTATTGCTTGGATAAAGTTGCAAAGGCTGCAACAGAAGCAAAAGTAAAGGGTGGGGGAGGAGGACGACTGGGAGAGCTCCTCCCTGCAATCATGCGAGGGAGCGTAGCTGCAGCACGGGGCAGGGAAGAGGGAGGGTGCTTGGTCTTTGCTCAGTCCCGATCCACTCACTGCCAGGCTCCTGCAAAAGTCCCAAGGAGCGAGCGCTTCACTTAAATCCACTTCAAACCTGGTCTGGTCCTGGTCCACGCCAGACCCACGGGAGCAAGTCCAGATGGCTTTGTTGGTTTGTGATGTCACTTCCCACCCTGCCTTCCAGGAGCAGGAGCCGTGAGAAGCAGCAGCGTGCCACAGGAAACCTTTGGTCTGTTTCGAGTGGGCTGGGAGGAGTCGAGCCAGCAGCCAAGGATCCATGAAAAAACATCCCCTGCTTCTGAAGACAAAGGGGGACAAAAGGGCATGTCCCCCACCATAGAGGAAGTCTGATGAACCGCAGGGGGGCCACAAAGCAGAACCCAGAAACCCAACAAGGCAGTGGAGGGTCGCTGCAGCCTAACGACGCTGTGGGTCAGGTGACTGGCCACTTCATATCTTAACAGATAAAACTAGGGGGGGAAATTGCTGACTCATTTCAAACACTAATTATCACCAGATCCTCAACATAGGTGGTCTGTACACTGAGCAAGCCCAGGAAGAAACCCAAGCCCAGAGCAAACCCACAATTTGCCGAGAGGTAAGAGCAAAGCCAATACCAGACCTTCTCATAGACCCTGGTATCCCAGCTCGCAGTCCTTTGATCCATCTAAGCCTGGCTGTCTCGCTCTTCCCAGAGCCTCCTGAAATACAAATGAGGAGGAAGGAAAGCAGCAAGAGTAAATATACCCAGCAGAAGTTCAGCTCGCCCTGGGGGACTGCCCCTTTCCTTCATCTACCAGAATGTCATAGTAAAGCCCTCCCGTGTCCAGAGTGGAGAGAGGAAGAGGCACAGATTGCACAAAAAGCTAATGAGCTAATATCCTTCGAAACCCAGCCGGAGATATTCAAGGGGGCACATAGGCTGGCCGCTGAGCAGGCGCGTGTCCACACTCTGTACACGGGCCCAAGATCTTGACAGGATCGTTTCTCACCTAGAACTCTGCTTGGGTGACTATGTTATATTTGTTCATATCTGTTCCAAATCACAGCATTTTCATGTTTGCTTCTCAATTAACAAGTGTAATGGGGCAGGAGACGGTACCAGGGGTAAGGTGCTCCTTGCCTTGCCTGGAAGTTTTCCTAAACACCACCAGGGGTCGATCCTGAGCGCAGACCTAGGAAGAGCTCCTGAGCACTGCCAAGGGTGGCCCTCAAAATAAAGGGGCACCAGGGATAATGTCAAAAGAGCTGAGAGAGAGAGAGAGAGAGAGAGAGAGAGAGAGAGAGAGAGAGAGGGCTTGTCTCAGAGTGTACAAAATATGCCCAGCACATTGCCTCTCAGTGCCTCCTTGGCCATCTACAAAGAACTTGCATAATCACATTTTTTGTGGATTTAGGGTTATCCCCTGACCCTCCCTTTGCCTTTGTTTCGATGTACAGATCACCATCCCAAAGACAAGGCCACTGTGTTCACCTGTTAATGTAGGTGCTGGGGGGCCAACCCAGGTACTTCTTTCTCTGTGTTTGCTTTGTTTTCGGACCACACCCAGTGGTGTCCGGGGGTTACTCCTGGCTCTGTACTCAGGAATTACTCCTGGCATTGCTCTGGGAACCATATGGGTGATCCATCTCGGCCACGTGCAAGGCAAACAAGCGCCTTCCCCTGCTGAACTATTGCTCTGCCCTGTCAAAATATCTTTATCTTTGATAAACATCAAAGATAAAGGCCTGTCCAAACATCTTGATCTTTGTCACTGCTGCCTCCTGCATGTAGGTGGTTTCGTCCTGTGAACGGGCACTTCCTCACCACCCAGCAGGCCATGAAACGTCACATCACCGTGTTTTCCTTTTGCTTATTTGGAAACAGTACAGCCTTCTTATTTTAGTGCTGTAAGATTCAAACTTTTCATGCCAGTTGGGCTACAATGGGAAAGATGCACAGTCCAATGAGGAAGACTTTAAGACAAAATATCATTTTCTAGTAGGCAAAATGT
>JAJIBD010018877.1:0-19651 GCA_021461705.1 Cryptotis parvus | reverse complement strand
AAAAAAAGTCAACACCAAGACATAAACAGTAACTATTGGGTATTTTCACAGAGTGTTGTGTGGCTAGAGAAGAAGTAAGGTGGTAACGCATGAGGCCTCATGAGCCTGCATGAGGCTGACCCCGGCTGATTCCCTGAACCACACAGCTGGGGGTCAGCTCCTGAGCACCACTGGGTGTAGACCCGAACCTCCTCCAAAAAAAGGAGAATTTTGACTTTTTATTTTTATTTTTTTTTGCTTTTTTGGATCAAACCCAGCAATGCTTAGGGGTTACTTCCGGCTCTGTACCCAGGAATTATTCCTGGCGGTGCTCGGGAGGACCATATGGGCTGCCGAGGATCAAACCTGGGTTGGCCGTGTGCGAGGCAAATGCCCTACCCACTGTATGCCCCAGCCCCCAGTATTTTGACATTGTCCTATCACAAACATTTATTATGAGAGTTTTCATAGGGGCCGGAGCGATAGCACAGTGGGAAAACCGTTTGCTTTGTACACGCCCAAACTAGGTTCGGTTCCCAGCATCCCATATGGTCCCCTGAGCACCACCAGGAGTCAGGAGTAATTCTTTTTTTTGCTTTTTGGGTCACCCGGCAATGCTCAGGGGTTACTCCTGGCTCTGCATTCAGGAATCACTCCTGGCGGTGCTCAGGGGACCATATGGGATGCCTGGGATCGAACCCGGGCCGGCATGGGCCGGCGCGTGCAAGGCAAACGCCCTGCCTACTGGGCTATCGCTCCCGGCTCCATCAGGAGTAATTCTTGAGTGCAGAGCCAGGAGTCACCCCTGAGCATTGCCAGAGTGACCCCACCCCCAAAAAGAAATCTTTCATAGGTATTTTTGGGGGGGGTGGGAGAAGCAGGGTTCAAGCCTGCTCTCCGGCTCCAAGTTGGTGGAGCAAGTAGGGATTGCTGTGCTCACAGCTCAGGGGGCCATGTGGGGCCAGAGATCCAACCTGCACCTTCAGCATGCAAAGCATCTCCCTGGGCCTCGAAGATCATTTTTGTTGGCTAAATAAACCCTACAGTCTCTTTGCTTGTTTTTTTTTCTGTTTTAGGCCACAGCCAGCAGTATTCAGGGATCACTGCTGGTGGGACTCTGGGGATCATATGGGGGTGTCAGGATCAAATCCTGCTCTGCCCTGTCCAAGGCAAGCTCCCTATCAGCTTTACTATCTCTTTGCTCTGATGTTTGTTTTGTTTTGGGCCACACCCAGCACTTACTCCTGGCTCTGTGCTCAGAGATCACTCCAGTGAGCATCAGAAAACCACATGGGTACTGGGAATAAAACTCAGATCAGGGGGCCAGAGTGATAGCACAGTGGGCAGGGTGTTTTCCTTGCATGAGGCCAACTTGGGTTCAAATCCCGCATCCCATATGGTCCCCTGAGCACTGCCAGGAGTGATTCCTGAGTGCAGAGTCAGGGAGTAACCCCTGAGCATTGCAGGGTGTGACCCTAAAAACAAACAATAAAAACAACCTCCCAAAAAACCCCTCAGGTCAGCCATGTAGAAGGCATTACCTGCTGCACGCTACAGCTAGAAGTAGAAAAGGAACAAGAACCATTTTGTCCAGTCCAGACAACTTCAATATGTAAGTTTTTTTTTTTCTTTTTTTGGGTCACACTCAGCAATGCTCAGGGGTTACTCCTGGCTCTGCACTCAGGAATTATTCCTGGCAATGCTCAGGGGACCATATGGAATGCCGGGGATCAAACCTGAGTCAGCCGCATGCAAGGCAAATACCTTACCCGCTGTGCTATTGCTCCGGCCCCAATATGTAAGATTTTAAAGTTAGAATTCATTTAAAATTTAGAAGTTTTATTATCAAAATCGCATAATGTTAAATGTCATTTTCTGTTAAGAATTCTAGACATTCAAACAAATGATTCGATCCATTACTGTTCATATAATTTTATTTTGCTTTTGTTTTTATTACTATAAATGAAAGCCACAACTATTGATACAATTCTAGAGTTGAAACTGGGGCCGGGCAATAGCACAATGGGGAGGGCATTTGCCTTGCACACAGCTGAGCCAGGTTTGATCCCGCCATCCCCATATGGTCCCCTGAGCACCGCCAGGGAGTAATTCCTAAGTGCAGAGCCAGGAGTAACCTCTCAGCATTACCAGTAGTGACCCAAAGATATAATAAACAAACAAACAAATAAATAAATAAAAGAAACTGATTTGACAACAAACCTCCAACTTCAAACCTCCAACTTAGGAAGTTTAAAAATCAATGTTTTAGGTAGCCAGAGCAATAGTACAGGGGGTAGGGCTTTTGCCTTGCACACGCCAACCTGGGTTTGATCCCCAGCATCCCATATGGTCCCTTGAACACTGCCAGGAGTAATTCCTGAGGGTAGAGTTAGGAGTAACCACTGAGCATTGCCAGGTGTGACCAAAAAATACAAAAAAAAAAAAAATTAATTTTTTTTTAAATGTGAAAATTGTTTTATTTCACCACAGGACTGTTAAGTCTTTGTCTAAGAATTTACTAAGCTGTGTGTTGCTAGTTCTAATTGTTGCTAATAATTTTATTATTCATATAATTTTATTTATTTTTGCTTTTTTTGGGTCACACCCAGGGATGCTGAGGGATTACTCCTGGCTCTGCACTCAGGATTTTTTTTCTCTTTTTTCTTTTTGAGTTACACCCGGCAATACTCAGGGGTTACTCCTGGCTCTTCGCTCAGGAACTGCTCCTAGTGGTGCTCGGGGACCATATGCGATGCTGGGGATCAAACCAGAGTCGGCTGCGTGCAAGGCAAATGCCCTACTCATTGTGCTATCACTCCGGCCCCATGCACTCAGGAATTATTCCTGGCAGTGCTCAGGGAACTATATGGGATGCCAGGGATCAAACCTGGGTCAGCTGTGTGCAAGGCAAATGCCCTACCGTTGTACTATTTCTCCAGCCCCTATTCGTATAATTTTTATTTTATTTTATTTTTGCTTTTTTTGGGTCACACCTGGCGATGCTCAGGGGTTTCTCCTGGCTCTGCACTCAGGAATTACTCCTGGCAGTGCTTGGGGGGACCATATGGGATGCTGGGGATCGAACCGGGCCAGCACAGACCGGCTGCGTGCAAGGCAAACGCCCTACCTGCTGGGCTATCGCTCCGGCCCCCCTCGTATAATTTTTAAAGATACAGGGCCAGAGTGATAGTACAGTGGTTAGGGCATTTGCCTTGCACACAGCTAAGCTGGGTTTGATCCCTGGCATCTGATATGGTCCCCCGAGCACCTCCAGGAGCAGTTCCTGAGCGAAGAGCCAGGAGTAACCCCTGAGCATCAATGGATGTGATCCAAAAAAAAAAAAGATATACTCAAGTGAAAGTTAGCTATATATTAATGCTCTCAACTTTGTTCATGTATCAGGACTTCCTTTTCTCTTCAATAGAGGTAAGGGGATGGGGCGGGAGGCGGCGCCATACCCTGCAATGCTCAGGGTCTACTCCTGGCATGTCCTCAGGGCTCATTCCTGGTGGTATTTGGGGAACCATAAGCATTCCTGGCTCGAGCCTGGCTCAAAGCATATGCAAGGAAAGTTCCTTAACCACCATTTCTCTGCACCTGGGGCCTTTTTTTTCTTTTTGGGGATTACCCGGTGGTGCTCAAGGCAACTCCCAGCAGATTCCCACCATGTAATCAGCCCACTGAGTCATCTCGGTGGCCCATCTGGAAGTCTTTTAAAAACAAAAACAGGAACAGAAAGGAAGTTCGAGGGGTTGGAGCACCTGCTATCTACGCAGGAGGCCCAGGTTCTAGTCATGACCTGAACCACACGGTATCCTGAGAGAAAGCAATAAGGAGATCCCCAAGCAACACACTGGAGTATCCCCTGAGCACAACCGGATATGGTCCCAAGCCAAAAATAAGAAAATGAAAAAATACATAAAAGGGACCGGGCCGATAGCACAGTGGTTAGGGTGTTTGCCTTGCTGCGGCCGACCGGGTTCGATCCCCGGCATCCCATATGATCTCCTGAGCACCACCAGGAGTAATTCCTGAGTGCAGAGCCAGGAGTAACCCCTGAGCATTTCCGGGTGTGACCCAAAAAGAAAACAAAAACATAAAAAGTGGGTCAGAGACAAAGTACAGGGGTGACACCTGTACCGCAGGCGGGACGACCCGAGTTCAACCCCAGGACTGCATAAGGTCCCCTGAGCATCACCAGGAATGACTTCTGGGCACAGCCAGGTGTGGTTCCAAGTAACACACTCTGCAACCCAAAATCAAGAAATAAATTTAGAAATGTAGATGTTCCAACCCTGTCCCCAGAGATGATTTAATGAGAAAAGCCCATGCATCAAAATTTTCAATGTTAGCCAGGTGACATTAAACGTTGGAAGAAGATTTAAGTACAAAAACTATAGCTGATACTTACACTGGAAACTTTCTAAGGTTGATTAATCCATGGTCTCGAATAATTCTAGAAAAGAAAAGTCACAGTAATCTGTTTAGTACAATTAACTTCATACTTAATAATGTCTTCCACTGCAGTTTTTTTTTTTGTTTTTTTTTTTTTTTGGCTTTTTGAGTCACACCTGGCGATGCTCAGGGGTTACTCCTGGCTCTGCCAAGGTAATTCTGGTAACTCAGGAATTACTCTTGGCGGTGCTCGGGGACCATATGGGATGCTGGGGATCGAACCCGAGTTGGCCATGTGCAAGGCAAACACCCTACCCGCTGTGCTATTGCTCCAGCACGCCTCCTCCCCAGAGACTTGCCACCTGCTTTGACACTCAAGACACATCTCTGGTCTCACAAGCAGTTTTTCTTTTGCTTGTTTATGGGCCACACCTGGCAGTGCGCTAGGCTTACTCTTGGCTCTGCACTCAGGAATCACTCCTTGCCGACTTGGCACGGAGGATCAAATGTGGGTCAGCTGGGTGCAAGGTGAGCACCCTACCTGCTGTACTATCTCTCTAGCCCCTCCACAAGCAGTTTTTTAACTAGACATCTTAGGCACTTTGAGGGGAACTATTGGTCCGAAGAAATCACTACCCACAAACTGTGGCAAGCCTGCAAGTCAGAAACATAATTTTGGCTGTCAAACACCACACATTTTGTTCTCCTTGTGCACAGCAGACTCTCATAATGCTAGATGAATGAGTAAGTTAATGAGAACACACAAATACTAAAAAACGTGTCTGTTGCTTAAGATGAAACAGAAGGGATTGTGCTTTCATGTCATAAAAATTAATCTATTCGGTTTAGGAAAATGATAAAATTGAGAACTGTCATTTAAGAGAAATGTGTTAACTATAAAAGGGCAGCATACTCACACATTCAACACTTACAACTGCACATTCATAATACACTTTGAGGCCATTTGACAAAAATAATCACACATACTTAATAAAATACAAGTTCTCGGGGCGGAGAAATAGTACAGTGGTTAAGGTGTTTGCCTTGCATGTAGCTGATCTGGATTCGGTCCTGGGTATCACACATGGTGCCCCTATCCCAACTGGAGTAATCTCTGACCACAGAACCAGGAGTAAGCTGTGAGCACAGCAGGATGTGGGCCAAAAACCAAACAAACCAAACTTTTTTTTTTTGCTTTTTGGGGTACACCTGGCGATGCTCAGGGCTTACTCCTGGCTCTTCGCTCAGGAATTACTCCTGGTGGTGCTCAGGGACCATAGAGGATGCCGGGGGGTCGAACCCGGTCAGACACAAGGTAAACACCTTACCCACTTATCACTCCGGCCCCCAAACCAAAAAATGCTTTAATATCAACCTCTGGTCCCTCTTTTTTCTCTTTTCATTCTTCAGAGAGTACAGTCTCAAATTAGTAAAACCATGGAAACATGTCTCCCATCCCCCCTCACCTTCTCTGAACTGATGAAGTCTTTGTCAAGGGTCTGAGACCCATCTCAGCCTAAAATTTGGACTTTTTTGGCTAAGTATTTCTTTTTTTTTTTTTTTTCTTTTTTTTTTTTTTTTTGGGTCACACCCGGCGTGCTCAGGGGTTACTCCTGGCTCTGCACTCAGGAATTACTCCTGGCAGTGCTCGGGGGACCATATGGGATGCCGGGATCGAACCCGGGCGGGCACAGCCGGCCATGTGCAAGGCAAACACCCTACCCGCTGGGCTATCGCTCCGGCCCCTGGCTAAGTATTTCGTATGAAACACTTCTCATAGAAAATATGAGATGATACAAACCACAGAATCTCAATTTTTAAAAACACGGGGGATGTGGTAGAGAGAGCTAGTAAGAGGCTAAAGTGCTTGTCTTACATAGGGCCAACGCCAGTCTGGTCAGTGACGCTGTACATGGTTCCCTGAGCATCGCCGGGAGGACCCTGAACAGAGCCACTATTAGGCCCTGAGCACCACTGGGTGTGGTCCACCCACCCCAGCCCCCGACGTTGCCCAGTGGTATAGCACTTGTCTTGCAAGATGAGGTCCTGGGTACAATCCCGAGAACTTCACACACACAAAAAGGACATATTATTCCTAATAGATGAAAAACTGAATCCAAAGCGGGTAAGTATTTTTCCCCAAGGACAGAAGATGTCCCACAGGTAAAAGGTTCTTATGAGCTATGTATGATTAACAATCCAAAGCTGAAAAAAGGCAGAATGCTTTTTTTAAATTTTTATTTTTACAATTACAAAGATATACAATTAAAAAGTTCAGAATGGTTTTTTATACTTACTTTTTCCGCCTCTGTCTCTCCTTTAACCTGGAATGATAGATATCTACTACAGCCATCTTCAGAGCTACAAGCAAGTAGAATCAGACGAGTAAGTAGAATAGCAGACAGAAATAAAACAAGGGGAAAAAATAACTTTACCCAAACTGTTCTAGATTTTGAACCTCATTCCATATTCATGAAGGTCCAAGAATTTTTTTTTGTTTTGTTTTGTGGTAATGTCCAGCTGTGCTCAGGGCTTCCTCCTGGCTCAGCATTCAGAGATCACTTCTCGGGGGCTCGAGAAACCATACAGTGTTGGGGATTGAGCCTGGGTTGGCCACAAGCAAAGGCACTTCCATCTGTACTATCTCTCCAGTCCACAAATTTGTATTTTTGGAAATAAAAAATGTCAGTACTAGTTTCATATCAATAAATGATAGTGAAGTTCTTTTCCTATACACACGCCCCTTATTCTGCAGATAATAGTTTTTTCCTTTCTAACCATCTCTTTTGACTACCAGGATTACTGAAAGTACAACTCAATCAGGAGTCTGAACTCTGTAATGAATGTGTCTGCTAGGGTGGCCAATACAATGAGCTGACTGTGACCGTAAGTGTACAAAAAGTGTAGGAGACAATATAAAGACAAGACTGATGTGAATGGAGGGTGGCACAGACACTTCCCCAAGGTATCAGCAATCAGCTTGGGGAGGGCCATGACTGACTAGGGGCAGCTTGGTATTTGGTAGCAATAAGTTTCAATTAGTCTAAAAAGCCCCAAAGCTACCCCTGCTTGGCTGTCCATGTCCTGATCCCTCCTGGGTAGTCTCACACCAAAGACATGGCGAAGATGCATTGGAGAGGTGGGCTGGATCCCGGACAACGAACAACATGGTCCCCAAACACACTGCTGGGGCAAACCCTGAGCCGCAAGCTCCAAACACTGTAGGTATGGCTCAGAAATGGAGGGAGAAAGGGACGGAGGAGGGACAGAGGGGTCACCCCTGAGAACAGAGCCAGGAATAAGCCCCAAGGACCACCAGGGATGACCCAATCTTCCACTCTCACCCACAGAGATCACTTTTTTCATGAAAGCAGCATGAGCTGAACAATGTCTAATCCTACCGCACTGTCAACACAGTGGCCACGGCAAGCTTTAGAAATGCAATCTAGATACTCCATTCTAACTTGTCACTGTGTGTCTCAGTTGCTGTATGTCTTCAAGACATCTCAGATAAGAAGGCAGAAATATTCCAATCTAAAAGTGCTGGGCATCTGATACAGCCCAACTCCACAACTAATCTCAAAACAATGATGATCAACTGAATCTACCCATATGAGACCAGTCTACAGTATGGAAACGCTGGAAAGGGGCGGGCTGGGTCTTGCCACCAGAAAACCCAGCAGTCCCCACCCACACCCATTATCTTGTCAGCAGAGAAATGGCCCAGCTCCACAACCAATCTCCAAAAGAACACGATGTCGCTGAATCTTTCCAGGTAGACTAGTCCAGACTGAGAACTCTGGGACTTCTTGGAATGGGAGCAGGCAGATTCCCCTTTGTGCCTGAAAGTACAGCTGCCTGCAGCCATACCCACCCTCCAACACAGAAATGGCCCAGCTCCACAACAGACCCTCATCCAACTACCAAGTCACCAACCTTTCAGAGCTCTAACTCCTGAACAGCATGGCGGCATACACATGACTACATACACATGGCGGCATACACATGATTACACTGGCTGCACATGGGCATATACATGGGTACCCATGTGCATACACCATACACATGGGTACTGTGAGATACCCAGATCTCACAGTATTGCCAGCCCAGTAGGATCACAGCAATTCTGCAGGGAAAGTTGCATTGAAGGCCACTAAACAATGACCCAGAAGGCTCCACTAGCACTAACCAGCATAGGCGATCCTCAGACAATGAATTCAATAACACCATTGTGAGATCCAACCTTTATCACAAAGTGACTCTTATTAATCCGAGTCTTGATAATTCCATTTGCTTTTGTGTTATGACAAACTATATGAAGCAAATCGGTTTGGGCCTGCAGGGGGCAGGCTGCAGTGGTAGGATTGGTGTTGGAACATTCAATACCTGAAACAACTGCATTATGAACAACTCAAAGTACAAATTGTATTTAAATTATAAAAATAAATCGCTAGCTGAGGGTCAAGAGTGATAATACACCAGGCAGTGCACTTGTCTTGCACATGGTCAACTCGGCTCGATCCCTGGTAGGACATTCATCCCTTTAGCCCCATCAGGAGTGATCCCTAAGCTCAGAATCAGGAATAAGCCCTGAGCACTGCCAGGCACAGCCCAAAAACAATGAATACACAGACTGAGTAAAAAAAAATACTGGGTAAACAGCACAAACACTAACTCTGGATCAATCACTTGAAAATGACCTGGAAACCTTAATCCGTGTTTCTCCACCTTGGGTTTGAAATATACACAGCGTGAATTTTAGCTAGATGACCTGGAAAGGCAACTGAATGCAATAGTTTTCACAGTTTAAGTGTTGGGGTGCAGGGACAGCTCACATGCTGTGTGCAGGAGACCCAGGTTTGGTTCCTGGCACTGCACTATACCCTGGGAACCACCAGAAGAACCCCCTGGAGCAATAAGTCCCCTGAGCACTGCTGGGTAAAACAAACAAAAAAAATTTAACCACCACAGGTGACAATAGTTGTGATTTTGTGTTCAGGGACTACTCCTGCCCCTGGCTCTGTGCTCAGGAGACCATGTGATCCGAGGATTGAACCTAGATGCAAAGCATGTGCTCCATCAAGCCTGTGACATTATTTTCTGTCCCCCACCATGAATAATCTTTAGAAATCCCCTTTCCTTCCTTTTCTGCTGTTATGATAAAAAGTTGCAAACACATGGTTGTGTTGCTTCTACACTAAGCTGCAATGCTTGCACACAGTCTTGGTTGCAGTGTGCTGGGGTCATGCACTTTGTTGTGACACAGAGACCCCCAAATCAAATTCCCAGAGGGATTAAGCTCCAACCAAGCTCAGTGTACATGGAGTGGTGCCAGGGGTTAAACTGAAGGCCTTCGGACTTAGAATGCAGGTGCCACTGAGCCCCCACCCCCCCCCCTTAAAATGAATTAACAGGGCCCAGAATAGGTGGGCTACACAAGGCCAGGTGGGGTACAAGATGCCCAGATGCCCAGGATGGCTCAGGTACAGTCAAGACTCGGATGCCCACATAGTGACAAGGTACAGAGCACAGGAGTCCACGTGCACAGGGCCATGGCTGGAGACTAAGGAAAGCTGGAAGAGGACAACAGGGACTGTTGGGGTACAGCTGGGAGGCCCAGAGAAAGGTAGAGAGTACAGGAGTCTCACCATGTGGCCAAAGACTGGGTTAAGGACACGGGATAGAGCGGATAGAGCGGGGTGTAGGAATAGGACCTGGCCATCATTCACGGGAGGTGAGTAGACCGCATGGGACAGGACAGGGAAGTAGATCGCAGGACATGGCAGTGTCAGGGACAGGACGCGTGAAGTTGTTCATGGCTAAAAGAGAGTTCTGGGCATCTGGGGAGGGGATCTGGAACCTTTTCTGTGTAGCAAACTAACTTTCAATCTTCAAAAAAATTGTTCAAGGTTATTATTATTATTATTGTTTTTTTACTTTTTTGGGTCACACCCTGCAATGCTCAGGGGTTCCTCCTGGCTCTTCGCTCAGGAATTACTCCTGGCTGTGCTCGGGGGGACCATATGGGATGCCGGGAACTGAACCCGGGTTTGCCGTGTGCAAGGCAAATGCCCTACCCACTGTGCTATCGCTCCGGCCCAAATTAGGATTATTTTCTACAAGTTAAAAGATTTGAGCACTTTAAAAAAAAAAGGGGGCTGGAGCAATAGCCCAGTGGGTAGGGCGTTTGCCTTGCCGCTGCCGGCCTGTGCCGGCCCGGGTTCGATCCCCAGCGTCCCATATGGTCCCCTGAGCACCGCCAGGAGTAATTCCTGAGTGCAGAGCCAGGAGTAACCCCTGAGCATTGCCGGGTGTGACCCAAAAAAGGAAAAAAAAAAATTTGAGCACTTTTGTGTTGGGGGGCCACAAGAAGGCAGGGGTTGGGCCACAGCTGGTGGTGCAGAGAGGGCCATGCATGGTCCCAGGTTTGAACCACTATCGATCGGCAGCATGCAAGGCAAGTGATTCAGCCCCTGTGCATCTTTCTCTGGCCCCGAGTTCAAAAATGTAAAGAATCTTGCTTCAATTGATCTCAAAACTGCTCACTTGAGTTGAACCATGGAAATGTTCTGTTCTATAAGACATCTGCTGTGGAGTGAGGCTTAGTGCGCTGCTGACGGAAATGAGCACTGCAGGCCTATCCAATCAACACAGCAGGTAGGGAGAGGAAGAGGAGGGACGCCCACTCCCCAGTATAACTTAAGACAAATTTGATCACGAACTCTTTGTTTTGTGGTCACACCTGACAGTGCTCAGGGCTTACTCCTGGTTCTGTGCTCAGCAACCTCCTTTGGTGGTGTTTGGTGGACCAATGGCAGTGCCAGGAATGAACTGGTGTCAGCCATATGCAAGGCCCTACCCACTGTACTATCTCTTCAGCCTCCATGATATTGTTTGAAACAGAATTAGGAAGCCAACAGTTCCAGACAGGAATAGGAGCAAATTCAAATAGCCAGCAGCTAAAATACACTAAGGAAGGACTTGTCAAGCTTCAACCTCTTTACACACCTTATTTCACTTACCCATTCAACATTAAGAATTTAACAGGAAAGGAAATCCTTAAAGATCCTGTGAAAATTATTGCCACTTTTGATAAAATATTTCTCCATCCGCTCCAGAACTCTAATTTGTCATGCTGTTTCCTAATATTTGTGTGGGGACGGTTTAATTAAAGCGGAAAAACACTAACAAGATAGTGTTACCAAAAACAAACTATGAATAACTACTGTGGGTCACACTCCTTAATCATTTCAGTTGTTCAGACTTGTACAACTGGCCCGGGAGAACAGCGGGAAGGGAAGGCACACCTTGAAGCAACCGTGAGAGCTGGGATTCTCCCAGGGGAAAAGAAAAGTCGTGTCTGAACCTCTCCCCTCTTTATAAGTAGCACCCAGAAAGCAGCTGCTGAAGCCTCTGTGTCTGAGCAAGACACCAAGAGGACCAGAGCACATTAGGCGGAAGGGAAATGTGAAGACAGACTCTGCAAGGGGGTGTTTCCATTCTGCTTAAAATGAGGCTCCGTCAGAGGTTGTGAAACACACACACACACACACACACACACACACACACACAGAGCGACCGTAACCTAATCACTGACACACCTAATCCATGAACTCAGCTTTGGAGATGAAAGGACTCTACTGGGGACGGATTACCAAGTTCCCAATGGCTCCCCTTAAAATATTTTCAGAAGTGGGCAGAAGTCAGAGGCAGCTCCTTCCCACTGCAATGTATTTCTAACATTGTTCAAAATAGCTGCAGCATGTTTCTGTTTTCCTGACAGAAGGCACCTACTGCTTGCTTGGCAAGAAAAACCAACTCGGAGGACTTCACTGCAGGGAAGCCGATCAAAATCCTACTGCGGCCACACAAGCAGAAACTTGTGTGACTCAGGTATTTCCCAGGAGCAAAGCCTAAAAAAAAAAAAAAAAAAGATGCTAACTCCTCTCCCCAAGCTTTTGGCCAAGATCTATACCATTTAGTTTTGTGAAGGAAAGCCCAAATGAACTAACTGGAAGCTTTAGGCAAGTTAACTTTTCTGTGAAATTCCCTGAATGTGAAATGAGAAAGGGTTGTCCCCTTCTCAGATTAAGAAAATAACTCTGGTGTGCGTACGTGTGCGTGTGTGAGTGTGTGTGTGCGTGTATGTGAGCGCAGAGAAACTCTGGGACATGGTGAGGAGAGGCTGGTGGAGGATCACGTGGTGGAATTTTTGTAAGTTCAATATTGTCAATGAAAGCTGTCTAAAATTTTAAAAAAATACAGGGGCCAGAGTGATAGCACAGTGGTAGGGTGCTGCTTGTCACACATTGCGGGTGTGACCCAAAAGAGCAAAAAAAAAATTTAATACCCTAACAATTTTTTTTTTTTTTTTGAGTCACAGCCCTGAGCATCTCCAGGTTATCTCCTGGCTCTGAACTCAGGAATTACTCCTGGCGGGTGCGCTCGCGGGACCATATGGGATGCCGGGGATCCGAACCCATATGGTCCCCTAGCACCGCAGGAGTTCCTGAGCGCAGAGCCAGGCAAACGCCCTGAGCATTGCTGGGCTATCGCTCCAAGCGCCAAAAAAAATTTAATACCTAACAATTTTTAAAAAGGAAAATGACAAAAGAAAATGGCATAAAATCTAAGCCACCTCCCATCACCACCAAAATAAAGCAGGCGCAGGGTGGTGGGGGGGTGAAGCAGGGATGTAGCTCAATGAATGATAGCTCATTTATGATCCTGGCAACAGAAGCAAACAAAACCAGAAGAAAAAGCGTGAGGTTGGGGCCGGAGCAATACTCCAGCAGACATTGGTCTTGCACATGGCCGACCCGGTTCCATCCCTGGCATCCCATATGGTCCCTTGAGCACCACCAGGAGTAATTCCTGAGTGCAGAGCCAGGAGTAAACCCCTGAGTATTGCTGGGTATGACTAAAAATAAAAAATAAAAGACTAAACTATCTAAAAAACACAACAAGCGTGAGATTGTAAAGACATGGAGGAGAGACTCAGGAGACAGCAGTCACCGTCACTGGGTGTTTCCATTCCTGGAGTTCTCGTCTATAAAATGAGGACAGTTTCCCACCCAGACAGCTTTGTGAGGGTGGGACGAGGCTCTCCTGGGAGGCCAGGGGGATGGGTTGGAGTGGAGAAGTGTATCTGGCATGAGCTGGACCCTGAGCTCCTTTCCCACTACCACATGGCCCTACTGAGCAAAACCAGGTGGCCTCCGTGGCCTCAAAAGGTGTGACCTACCCAAGGTTAAAACAAAAAACAAAGTCAGGAGTAAGCAAGCCCTGAGCACAGGCAAGTGGGGCCCCCAAACCAAACAAAACTAAGTACCTGGCCACCAATGTTAAGTGTCACCTCCTGTTAAAGTAGTAGTGGGGCGATGGGGCTCAGGAAAAACGCTGCCCTGCAGACAGCAGTCACAAGCTCAAGTGTGATTCCCCTGGCACTGCTGCCTGTTATGCTGAGCCCACCACTGCCACCACCATCCAAGTGTGCGATCAGGGGCTGGAGCAACAAGGAGTGCATGAGGCCCTTGCCTGCATGAGGCCAATCTGGGTTTGAACCTCAGCACACCATGAGTTCCCGGAGCCCTATCATGAACGCATCCTGAGCACAGCCAAGTGTGGCTCAAAAAAGAGGGGGAAGTATGCGATCACGTGCCTCCGGCATATAACCTATAGTGTTCAATCCCCAGAAAACGTCATAAGGGCGAGAGGGGGAGAGAGAGAGAGAGAGAGAGAGAGAGAGAGAGAGAGAGAGAGAGAGGAGAGAGGGAGAGAGAGGAGAGAGAGAGAGAGAGAGAGAGAGAGAGCACGCCCCCCTCTCTACATCATGACAATAAAGGGGGAAGTAATAAAATTCTGCAAAGGGAGAAAAAAAAACTATATTTATCCACAAACTCTACATGGGAAGGAGCTCGCAATCCCTCTTTTTCTGCGGGTTACAAGGCTGTGATGCCTAGACGCTGCACCAGAGCTGAAGAACCTGTAAAAATCTTGGACAGGGGAGCCCCAAAGTCTCTCAGGTCAAGGGAATTAAGTCACGTGTCTGTACTGGGTCCCGCATCTCAGGGTGGAATTGTGTCAACGTACCATGGCACAGTAGCGAGCCAAGGTAGGAGCCTCGCACCTGTTTCTGCTTAGTTTAATAAAACCGGAGCAAGTGTCATTTCCTGATTTCCTCCCACAGACACTGCTTCACCGACAGCACCTTTTTCTGGAGCACACTGCTAAGCCTTCTGGTATGACTGGAATGCAATTATTCTTCCACTGTGTCCCACAGCTCTATAATAGACCGGGCAAACCCATTTTATTAAGACAAATTCAGTGAATCAAAGTTAAGTCTTTCGGTGAGGAGCCAGGGTTGGTGACATCAGCTGATCTTCTTGATGTCTTGGTATGGCACACCAAACCCGGCCCAACAGTTTGCTTCCTTCCGGCAGTAATAAATGAAGGCACATGAAAGGAATGTGGTTAATGCTCAGTGGGATTAGGAGTATAATGGCATAATGGAATAATGGAATGGTAATGACACCGATCAGAATGATGTGCCATCTCTCGTGGAGACATTCACACTGACTAATCAGGAAGGTTCCCTCTTGGGTGACAGGGGACAGAAGCAACCAGATTCCAAGGACTTGCCCAAGGGGATCGCACAGTGATTAAGAAGCCACGCTGAGGCTGCATGAGTGTCCTGTGGAGCAGAGTGTGTGCATTTAGCCTGTTCTCCTTCCTCCCAGGTCTCTGCGCTCCAGGCCCCTCCACCAAGTGCTCTGGGACACGTGGTGTAGGGCAGTGTGCTCGGACCCGACCGTGGGTCAGGCCACAGAAAGTCAGCCATAAAGAGGCATCCCTGGGTGGCATCAGGAAGTCAGTCCCTTGATCTCTAGGGCTGCTAAATCTCTTTGAAGCTTCCTCACCTTTTAAAAGGAACCCAGTTAAACATTTTATAGTTCTCTACCAGACAGGGAAGGAAAGGGGGAGACAGAGATTATTATTTGCATTTTATTAAACCAAATTATGTAAAATACTCAATAATTTTGAATCTAGTTCAAATAAGTAAGAACTGCAGAAAGCGCACAAATAACTAAAGTATGTTACAGGTTTAAGATACTAATTTAAATAAAGCTAACAAATGTCTTTTTGTTGTTGTTAAGTTTTTGGGTCACACCTGGCAATGCTCAGGGGTTACTTCTGACTCTGGACTCAGCAATCGCTCCTAGTAGGGCTTGGGGGTACATGGGGTACTGGAGATTAAATCCGGGTCGGTCACATACAAGGCAAGGGCCTTACCTGCTGTATCATCTCGCTAGCCCACAAATGTTTTCCTTCTGATTTTCCCTTTTGCTCCCACTTAATTACAGAAAGGATCACAAACACAGTCAGGAGTGATCCGGAACAGAGTCAGAAGTTAGCCCTGACTGCAGCTGGGTGTGGCTCAAATTCCACCCCAACCCCGAAAAGGATATTAATAAAGCTGTTCCTTTTGCATTTTTATTTTGGCTTTTTGGGTCACACCCGACAATGCTCAGGGATTACTCCTGGCTCTGCACTCAGAAATTATTCTTGGGGCTGGAGCGATAGCGTTTGTCTCGCATGCGGCTGGACCGGGTTCGATCCCTGGCATCCCATATGGTCCCCGAGCACCACCAGGAGTAATTCCTGAGTGCAGAACCAGGAGTAACCCCTGAGCATTGCTGGGTGTGACCCAAAAAAAAAAAAATATTACTGGCATTGCTCAGGGTACCATACGGGGATGCCAGGGGATCGAATCGGGACTGACTTCCTGCCGGTGCCTCTTTATGGCTGCTTTCGTGGCCTGCCGCGGTCGGGTCGGGCCCCTGCCCACCCCGGTCCAGGCGGTGGGGGGGCCTGGGCGCGCGGAGCCTGGGGGAGGAGACAGTCACATGCAAGGCAAATGCCCTCCTACCTGCTGTACTATTGCCCTGGCCCCTCTTTTTCATTCCTATAAGGAAAACCCAAGCCCCCAAACAAGAGCACTTTACTGAGAGCTAGTGTGAGCGAGGGAGAGATCCTAAATGGCAGCCGCACGATTCCTTTCAAGGGAAACAACATGTAGGGAGAAAAGGCGGTAACATGAGTTGCCGGGGTTGAAAAAAAGAGATTGACATGGAAGACGGAACAAGTACAAAGGGGTGAGTGAGAACTAAAGCAGTTTGCGCTCAGGCTTTCCTCTTTTAGTTCAATCTGCGTCACTTTGACTTTCCTCAACGTTGTGTGGGAGAAAAGAGGAGGAATAAAATTTTGCAAAGAAAACTGCCTAAGAAATACTCAGAGAAAAATTCTGAGGTCAAACTTCTATGAGAGCTCTTTCTGGGTTCGAATCTGGCTGTCTTCTAGGGAAGACCAAACATCTAGGCGTCTTCTATGGAAAGACTCAAATTCCCGACCAGTGACACAATACTAGTTAATGCAACATTAAAAGCCAGTTTTTTTTCCATCCACCAAATCATATGAATCATATTTGTGAAATCACCTAAAGGTTCCACTTGTCTGTCCTCCTTGAGATTGGGAGTAAAGATTCTGTTTGGAGATTACAGACTCCAAGGGAGCATTATTTATCTGTTGCATCATATCCAATTCTGGATAGAAATGAAAGAGAAGAGTGGGAATTACTGACATATGCAGCTACCTGACAATGAAAAAAAAAAAGGAGAGAGTTCCATGAAAATCTAGCCATCTACTCATATATATAAAAACAAAGCCTGTGGCACTGACGCTTAAGTTTAAACAAAAGAGCTGAGGCCAATCTATAAGAGTGCTGACTCTTAGATGAGATCTGAGATGCTGAAAATTTCAGCAATTCTGAGAAAGCGATTCCCAAACTGGTTCTATAAAATCACTGTAGAAACTTCCATTCTTCTGTCCTGCGATGGGAAATACGGGGTATAACAAATCATAGTAAACATCTAGTGTCAGCCATTGCTAATTTTTGCTTTGCTTGTTGTGGAGCACAACACACCACTTGGCTGTGCTCGAGGGTTCACTCCCAGCAGTGCATCACAAAGAATGCCGGGATCCTGGTCCTCCTGCAGGCAAAACGGCAGCTCCCGTCCAGTGAGCTGTCTTCTGGGTCAGCAACTGCTAGGTGAGCTCCTACGTCTAAGACTCCCTTGCTTCTAAAGAGGCACTGAGGGTTACTTAACCCATTAACTTAGTCAAAAGGAAGATCACAAGGACAAGGATGAGCTATTTCCAACGGCCATTATAAGAGCAACAGGCACATCATCACTGGGCTTCTTCAGTGATGTTTTTGTTAGGCTCATTGACCAAGGCTTGGAATAGTTTTGTTGTTGCCTGTGACCCTCTCGTGTAAAGAAATTTTTACATAACCCCTGGTGTATAAAATAGGTATACAAATCAAACACTAACTGATAATAAATCATAAATGGAAGGTTTTGGTATGGGGCCACAGTTGACTATGGTCAAAGGGCTACTTCCGGCTCTGGGCTTGGAGGTTCTCCTAGCAGTGCTCAGTGGATCATAGAGTATCAGGGATCAAACCCATATTTCCTGAGGACTGGAGCAACAGTACAGTGGGTAGGGCACTTGCCTTGCATTTGGCCCACCTGGGTTCAAACTCTGGCACTATATATGGGTGCCTGAGCCCATCAGGAATAAAACTCCTGAGCATTGCTGAATGTGGCCAAACCGAAAAGGGGGGTGGTGGGGGGGAGGTCTGTGTAGGGGGTAGGGGAGGAAGAATGGGGTGGGGGTATGCAGAGACGGGGGACAGACAGGGTATACTACACACTCTGATGAGTTTATTTTTTGACCTCCAGGAAATTTATTTACCTTTATTTGTTGTTTTGTTTTTTTGGCCACACATGGCGGTGTGCAAGGTTTATTTCTGGCTTTGTACTCAGAGATCACTATTAATATGGTTCAGGGGAACCATATGAAATGCTGGGGATTGAAGCTGGGTCAACTGTGTGCAAGGCCAGAGCCCTACACACTGCACTATGGCTCTGGCACCTACTCTACTTTTGCCTTACGAACCACACCCAGGGCTACTCCCAGCACAATACTCAGGGGACACAACTGGCAGTGCTTGGGGACCACGTGGTATCAGGAATCAAACACTGTCCTCCATCATGCAAAGCGTATGCACTACCCCTTTGACCTAGACCTAGATCCCAGTCCCAAGAAATGATTATTATTATTGCTTTTTTGGGTCACACCTGACAATGCTCAGGGGTTTCTCCTGGCTCTGCACTCAGGAATTACTCCTGGCAGTGCTCGGGGACCATATGGGATGCTGAGGATCGAACCTGGGCTGGCATGGGCGGCTGCGTGCAAGGCAAACGCCCTACCTACTAGACTATCGCTCCGGCCCCCAAGAAATTAATTTTAAAATAAGTTTCTAAAGATTTTTTTAAGGACCCCTACATTATTACCCATGTGGGATGACAGTTCTAAGAGAGGCCAGGCATAAACTCAACATGAGTAGATCCAGCAACTAAACCACTAGATTTTTTCGGGGGGGTCACATCCGGCGATGCTCAGGGGTTACTCCTGGCTCTGTACTCAGGAATTAATCCTTTTGGTGCTCAGGGAGAACATGGGATGTCAGGGAGATCGAACCCGGGTCAGCCGCATGCAAGGCAAATGCCCAAACCACTGTGCTATAGCTCCAGCCCCCATAAACTACTAGATTTTTTGGCTTCATGAGAGCAAAGGGCCTTTATTTATCCTTACATTCCTGCCACTCAACAGTGCCATCACATATTTGCACTCAAGGAAAATACTTGTAGAAATAAAACATAAAAACATTACCGTGTAAAATGTCCGAATCATCTTCAACAAAATCAATGTCTCTTAGGTCCCATTCTGCATAATTGTCAAATTCCTGTTTGGGGAAGAAAATCCCCAGCCCAAACCCATCAGCTGTGAGTAATGCCTTGTAGTAGCCATGATTTACAAGCCAACAGAAAAAACAAACACTTGTTTAAAAATACTGAATGGTAAAGTGCCTGCCATAGAGGCAGTCGGGGAGGGGGAGGGAATCTAGGGACATTGGTGGTGGGAAATGTGCCCTGGTGGAGGGATAGTGCTGGCACACTGTATGACTGAAACCCAATCATGAACAGCATTGTAAATGTCTATTTCTTTTTCTTTTCTTTCTTTCTTTCTTTCTTTCTTTCTTTCTTTTCTTTCTTTCTTTCTTTCTTTCTTTCTTTCTTTCTTTCTTTCTTTCTTTCTTTCTTTCTTCTTTCTTTCTTTCTTTCTTTTCTTTCTTTTCTTTCTTTCTTTCTTT
>JAJIBD010018876.1:0-21031 GCA_021461705.1 Cryptotis parvus | reverse complement strand
AAGCGAAGTGCACCCCATGCCCTTTGGGAAGGCACCCAACAGCAAATTCCATTACTGAGCTGACCTGAGCGCTTCCCTAGAGAGCTGAAGTCCATTCTATTTTTGGGGGAAAGAGGTGAGTGGGTATGTGTGTTCTCTCCCTCCTCTTTATTTAAATAATGTGATTTACAAAATTGATCATGATGCATTTGATACAGACATTCAATATGCTAACAACAATCCCATCACCAGTGTGACCTTTCCTCCACCCTTATTCTCATTTCCCTGCAACTCCCCAAGCCTTCACCTTAGAGGCACAAAGTAATTTATTTGAGACTGCTTGTTACAATTAAATGGCTAATACAATTATCAAAAATATTTCAGCAAAAGTAAATTTGTGAAATTGTTATATCTCACCAAGGGAAAATAAAGTTCTTGTCTGAGGATTTGCTAAGCTTTTGTTGCTAGATGAACTTACTGGGTTAATGTTTTTGCTTATTGAGCTTAGTTGGCATTTATGTTACTTTCCCATCTAATTTGGTGTGCTCCTACTTGGATGTTTGTGTTGTAGAGTTTGAAGGTTTTGCATGGCTGCAAATGTGGCCACGTGCTCCAGAAATTCCATAATATTTGACAACGCAGTGAGTTTATATGGTGGTGCTTGTGTGTGTGTGTGTGTGTGTGTGTGTGTGTGTGTGTGTGTGACTGCCAGGGCTTCCAGATGTTTTGGGGGTAGGATTGGGGAAGCTGTCCATACCCACTATAAGAAGACCCAGCATTTTCAGCTAAAATGCCCGTGTACCCAAAGTTTTCAAGAGTTTGGCATCTCTTAACAGCTCAGACATTGATGCAGTGGAGTTGGGTGGTTGACATGGTGGAAACTGGGAGTATAAGTGCAGTTGCTGGGGCTTCAGCAGGGTGGCACTTCACTTGCCCTCCTCACAAGCACGTCTCAGGGTTTTCGGCCTGAGACCAATGGGATTTGGCAATGTCTATGCTCAGCGATAAAGTAGATTCTTTGGTGCCACCATGGAAAAGCAGACATATAATAAATAACATTAAATATGCTGAGATCATAAAAGTTTTCTTTATGACTTTGAAGAAGTGATTCAATTTAATTTTAGATTTCTAATAATATACAAAGGATCTAGAAAAAATAAAACTATAGGTATTGTACTAAAGATGGTACACAAAGCCTCATGAACTGTCTCTGGTGCCAAGTAAGCATTCACCAGCCATGATCCAGAGACTCAAAAGAGATGAACAAGTGACAGAATTTCTCCTGGACACCATGCAAGACTAAGTCATCTGGGGCACCCCAGAGGGGAAGGGATGAACCCAGTGCCTGCTCAAACAGAGCTCTGGCAGCCAAAACACCTCCACACTCCACAACTGCTATCATGCTCCCAGACAGACTCCACTGCTTGACTGAGTCTCATCCAAAAATTAATCTGTTGAAAAGCTCAGGTATGTGGGATTTGTGATTGAAATCTCCAGTCTTTCTTGGAGTTAGGGATGGGCTACTTCTCCCATCTCCCTCTACTTACAGAAGCCCTGATAGTCACTCACAGGCCTGAAAGTTACCACACAGTTAACAATTTAATTCCATGTGGATATTGAGGTCCTAGAGTTGAGGAGATGCTTCAGGTTCTCACCATGGAGTGCAGGCGATTCATGGACATTTCCTCCCTTGACCAGCCCACACTGCCTACAGCATACTATGGAAGACAACCTCTCTGAGTGCCAGCTGTCTGGGATTGAAGATGGATGTGTGCCCCCTCACCATGTTCTGATGGATTGGTGACTCCAGCCCTCCCAGAGTGCCCAAGCAGTGAGAGGTAGTAACCCTGACTCCGGTTCTGGTTCCTGCCATGGCTACTGGGGCCCTGAGGTCACGGAGCCACCACAAGGTCAACCTGAACCCTCAGGGCAAGTGCACCAACAGTCTAGAGTATTCCCAGGCTTCCTGATACCTCCAAATTGCTGCTGTGCCTCTGGCCAGACTTCAACAACTCAGGACCAGGTTTCCCCAAGGAATTAAACTGTTAAAGTTAGGTATCACTGTATCACTGTCTTCCCATTGTTCATTGATTTGCTCGAGTGGGCACTAGTAACATCTCCATATGTGCTGTCACAAGCGTGTAACCCAAGGGCATCTGCTTGCTCCCGCGATAGGAAGAACCCCAAACCATTCTTCAGGTCATGGAACTGAGTTCCATAATTGTTACTAGTTTTTGGCATAACAAGTAAATAAAACATGGTTAGCTTGCCAGGCTCTGCCATGTAGGTGGTGTAGATTCAGTAGAAGGCTCTCATCTTGAGCATTTACTGATGAAACTTAAAGGGGAAAGATCAGGTTTTCTCTTGGATGGAGCTCACCCCCATCCCAGTTAGGTATGTGGGAGACATAAATAAATCTCGAAAGAGATCAATACAATGCAGAGATGCTCTTGAACACTGCCCAAGTCAGAGTCACCCAGGGTTGGAGGAGGACAGGTGAGCCCGCCAACTGCCCATACAGAGCCTGGAAAGCCAAAAACCTTCACACATAATTGCCACCATGCTCCCTGCCAGACTACACTGCTTGGGATGAGTCTCATCCAGAAAGTAATGCTAAAATACCAGTGCTCTGCTAATTGTGGGAAATGGTAATGCCAGACTAGAACTGAGCAGTGAATATACACAAAGGGATTTACATGATAAACCCTAAATGTCTGTAGGGTAAGTCACAATGTGTAAGTGGGGGTGAGAGACAGAGACAGAGAGAGAGAGAGACAGAGACAGAGACAGAGAGAAGAAAGGAAAAGTGCCTGCTATAGAGGCAGGCTGGGGGAGGTGGGAGGGAATCTGGGGACATTGATGGTGGGAATAGGGTACTGGTGGAGGGATGGGTGCTGGAACACTATATGACTGAAACCCAATCATGAACATCTTTATAATTGTACATCTCATTGTGGTATAATAAAAATTAAAAAAAACCCTTAGGTATGTGGAATTTATGACTGGAATCTCCAGGCTATTAGGGAGTTGGCTACTTCCCCATCTTCCTGTATTTCCAGAAGCTGTGGCAGTCACACACACACACAACTAAATTTAACTCCATTTGTGGGATATGAAAAAAATAGCATAAGACTAATATATATGGCCAGGGAAAATAGGGGCCAAGAGTGCTTGTCAGTGATTGGAATCTACCACAAATGTGTGTGTGGGGAGGGAAGAGGATAGGTAATATAGAGAAGGCACTAATTTGACAATAATCACTGTATCACTGTCTTCCCGTTGTTCATCGATTTGCTCGAGCGGGCACCAGTAACATCTCCATATGTCCTGTCCTGTTGCAAGCAAGTGTAGCCCAAGGGCATCTACTTGCTCTAGGGACAGGAAGAGCCTCAAACCATTCTTCAGGTCATGGAACTTAGGTCCATAATCGTTATTGATTTTTGGCATGTCAAATAAAACACGGGTAGCTTGCCAGGCTCTGCCGTGTAGGTGGTATACTCTCAGTAGAAGGCTCTCATCTCAAGCATTTACTGATGAAACTTAAAGGGGAAAGATCAGATTTTCTCTTGGGTGGAGCTCTGACCCAAAAAGGAAAAAAAAATCCCTGTATCATGTGAAAAAAAATCACCTTTTCAGGAAAACAAAGAATGAATCAGGGCCTGAGCGATAGTCCAGTGGGGGAAGGCATTTGCCAGGCATGCGGTCAACTGGGGTTCTATCCCCAGAGTCCCATATGGTCCTTAGCACCACTAGGTTCTAAGTGGTGCTAGTTCCTTCTCTATCTAGTTCCTTCTCTAGCATACTTAACCTCTGTCCCACATACACTTGTGGTAGATTAGAACCATTGACAAATTCTCGTGGGCCCTGTTTTTAAAAATCAAATACTTAATGTCCACCCAATGCCACCCTCTTCACTTTTACTTTCTTAAGATTTTCTATTCCCCCTTTGTCCCCACCATGCCAAGGATCAAACCCATGCCAGGTATGTGTTTCACCACTCAGTCCCTAACCCTGGAATTTCAAGTTAAACCATGACCCGATAAATATTCTGGCTTAATTTTTTCTTCATTGCTAGTGAAATTGAGGCTACCCCATGTAAGGGACTTGTGAGAAAGATGTCAGCCTTTTGTGTCTTACATAACTGCCCTGTCATGTGCTCCCAGAGTATTAAATAGATTAAATAGACCCCTTGATCAAAGAAGTCAGCTATTCCGATGCATGTCTCACTCCCCATTTAGTCCCAGTCCCAGGAGTGAGAGCAAGGATCACATGTGGTTCCTCACATTCTGTGAGAAACAAATACTTGGTGAAACTGAATTAGGTTGAACCCTGCTTGCTCATTTGACAGTTTCTCGATCCTATTGAGGAAAGCATAAGGTATTAGCCTGCAATGGCTTAACAATGGTCTCCGTAAATTAAACACCTCAAAATTTTTGTGCACAGGAACATTCAATTCTTTGCCAAAAAACTCAATTCTGAGTTGGCTTTACATTTCTGTTTTGATGCTTCTCCACTTACACTCTCCATAGCAGTGAGATATTTCGAGTGGACAAGCTGAGCTGAGATCAGCTACATGGTGGATTGATCTGGTTCAGGTTAGGCATGAAGTGTCACTCCTTAATAGCTGGGTCTCAGGCCTGTGTGGCTCTACAAGATAATATGAAGGTGGTTTCCTGTCACAAGCATGGTTGGCTTTGCCTGCCCTTTGGGGTTTGGCAGGGTTTTGCCTATTAGTTTTATGCTCAGTTGTTCCTTTGCTATGACCAAAGCCTGCTTTGTGAAAAAGACTCACTTCAGAGCTTTCCTCCAAGAATCAGGAGCAAAAAGAACTTACACCTTCCTGTAAACCTGTTAGAACAACTCCATTTCACTGTTTTGTGTTAGGGACAATGATTGTTTATAGATGAATTTAATGTCCAAGAAACATGACTCAAGTATTATTTTAGCCAAATCCCCATGTTAACAAGAGAGAAATGAAAAACAGACTATCTCATGAAAAATTTAAAAAACAATTTTATTTGTGTTCCTAGGATTTGGTTACATTGTCTGCAAATATGAACATTTTGTCCAGAAAACCTGCAGGAGCTATTCAATACCTTTACTATTGCACACATATTTATTTATTTCTGTAAGAGAAAAAGTCAAAATTTGAAGCGAAAAATTCAGAGAAGATAAGAGAAGAATTGTCCTTTGAGGTTCTACTGAATTCTATAGACAACTGCCCACAGCATGGGCACTTGTTCCAACTCAATCAATGATAAATGTCATTGCTTTATAAAATGCGATGTGTTACAGTGAGACCAGCCACCTGTAACCTGCGGGGATTTAAAAATTTTTTAATTGAATCACTGTGATAAGACTATTAGAACACTGTTCATGATCGGGACTCAGTCATGTAGAATTCCAATACCCATTCCTTCACCAGTGCACATTTCCGAGCACCAACGTCCCCAGTATCCTCAGTTTCCATTCTATCACCCTCCATCACCCCTACCCCCAATCTCTATGGAAGGTACCCTTTTTCCCTTTCTTTATTTTAATTATTTATTTATCCATTTATCTATTTACTTATCTATCTATCTATCTATCTATCTATCTATCTATCTATCTATCTATCTATCTATCTATCTATCTATCTATCTATCTATCTATCTATCTATCTATCTATCTATCTGTCTGTCTGTCTGTCTGTCTGTCTGTCTGTCTGTCTGTCTGTCTGTCTGTCTGTCTGTCTGTCTGTCTGTCTGTCTGTCTGTCTGTCTGTCTGTCTGTCTATTTTTGCTTTTTGTGTCACACCCGGCAATGCTCAGGGGGTTACTCCTGGCTCTTCACTCAGGAATTACTCCTGGCTGTGCTCAGGGGACCATATGGGATGCCGGGATTGAACTCAGGTCAGCTCCGGGGTTGGCCGCTTGCAAGGCAAATGCTCTACCCGTTGTGCTATAGCTCCGGCCTCTCCCTTTCTTTATTTTAATCGATTCACTGGAAGATAGACCATTACAAAGCTCAAAGCTATTCATGATTGGGTTTCAGTCATACAGTGTTCTCGCACCTATCCCTTCACTAGGGCACATTTCCCAACACCAATGTCCCAGTTTCCCTCCACCCCACAACCTGCATCTATGGTAGGCACTTCTCTCTCTCTCTCTCTCTCTCTCTCTCTCTCTCTCTCTCTCAGCCAACAAATCCAAACTGGCCTTGTTTGCTGATGCTCCCAAATCTCATTCTCACACTTATGAAAGGTCAGGTCGATGGGGCAGTCTTCCTCTGCCCCAACACAGCAGAAAGTATGATGAGTGATTCCAAAATAAATATACAGGGGTTGGAGAGATAGTACAGAGGTGAGGTGCTTGTCTTGCATGTGGCTGAACCAAATTCAATCCTTGGCACCCCATAAGGTCCCTTAAGCATGGCCAGGAGTGATTCCTAGTGAAGAGCCAAGAGCAGTCCCTGAGCATCACAAGGTGATAAACAAATAAACAAATAAACAAACTTAAAAGAAATAAATATATAGAGGCAGAGAGATAGTACAGCAAGCAGGGACATTTGACTTGCATGTGGCTGACTCAGGTAGAACCACATATGATCCCATGGGCCCTACCAAAAGTGACTCCTGAGCACAGAGCCAGGAGTAATCCATGAGCACTGCTGGGTGTGGTGGCACAAAAACCATAAGAAAACTTATGTAGCTGCATTTGAGAAGGCAGTAGGGGTGCACCTAATTTCCCCAGACAGCCAATGAATGGAGACAGTGGAGTGGATTCTTTCTGATATTCTGTTTTGCTAAAGAAGGTGCCAACACTCAGGCACACACTGTTTTCCCAGGGCCTTGGAAGACAGCTGATGCTTCCAGTCTTTTCCTTCTTCTGCCTTACCCTCATACTTTTTTTTTTTTTTTTGCTTTTTTGGGTCACACCCAGCGATTCTCAGGGGTTACTCCTGGCTCTGCACTCAGGAATTACTCCTGGTGGTGCTCAGGGGACCATATGCATGACGAGGATCGAACCCGGGCCGACTTAGGCCGGCTGCGTGCAAGGCAAATGCCCTACCCTCTGGGCTATCGCTCTGGCCCCCTTACCCTCATACTTTACCTTTCCTCAGAACATATAAAATAAATGTTTAAAAATATTATTTTGTCAGTCTGGTCTTGACCTTTGAGAAAGACTAGCTGTGATCAAAACAGATCAGAAGCTTTTTCCTGGCTGCCCGGTTGTAGCTGTTCAAATTTGCTAGTTCCCACTACCCTCCAACTTTCTTGTTTCCTATCACCCTAGTCCTTTTTTCTTAGAAGCTAATTCTTTGTCCCTCTGAACTGAGTTCACTTTACACTTCCCCTAGAGAAGTCATTGTTGACTCCCTTCTCCTAGGAGCTCAATGACAGATTCAGAAGAATAGAAAGTTTTCCTTACTATGGCTAGACAGCAGGAAATAGCTGTAAGAATTTCAGCTATTAGTGAGTTAGGCATGGTAACTCTTAAATAACAGTGGATTACTTGTGTGTGTGGTGCTGGGGATGAAACCAAGGACCTTGTGTATGCAAGGCAAGTGCTCTATTCCAGAGTCACATGCCTTTTTTTTGAAGGATGATTCTTGACCTTGGAAGGTATTTCTGAAAGTAGAAGTATTAAGTCTTTTGAGTTCAGCTTAAACATCATCTAAAAGATCTCTTTGAGTTTTCCTTAAGACATGTACTGCATTGGCCGAAGTTTTCCTAAAATACAGAAAGCAAAGTATCAAGACATGGAGAACACAGGAGAGAAGACCCAGGGCTTACAAGTAGATACCTACTTGTAAGACTTCAGTATGCATGTTTATCTCCTCACCCTCTGAACACTCTGACAAATGAAAGGAAAAGCCCAGAATCCATATCATCGAAGAGAATTGCAATGAGGGTGGTTAGTCTGAGTTCACCAGAATTTAGTGACCAGAATGAACATGGAAGAGGGGGAAAGGGTAGCATCTGATAGCCAGGTTCAGTGATGTAGTGCCTGTTGGACAGTTATTGAGCCATTAGAGGTAGGCTTTCCTGTAACCTTCCTCAAAGGTTTATTATTTGGAAATGCCTGTAATTGTAAAATACATAAAAGTTCTCTGGAATGCTTGTTTAGCTGGTCTGAGCTGAATGTGCTGGGGGAAACCTGACTTGAACTGACACAGAGCTATTTATAGCCTTGCCTTTCCCATGAAATGTGAACAGCCAGATGTTTCACTGGAGCAACATTGTGTGTGAGAAAAAATAATTAAAAAAAATGTCAAACATAAATTGTGAATTACCCCTTTGGAAGACGGAAGAATAGAGGTTGGGGTGAGATTGGGGACATAAGAGCTAAAGCTGCAAATACCTTAAAAAAGAAGCATTTACTTTGTGTTAATGTATTAATTACATTGTATTTTTAAACATGTCTAATTTCTCTATTATACATGGAGTGCTCTTTTGCTTCTTTCTTTTCTTCCTTCTTCCTCTCTTTCAATCTCCCTCCCTTCCTCTCTCCATCTTTCCCTCCTTCCCTCCCTCCCTTCCTCCCTCCCCTCCCCCTCCCTCCCTCCCTCCCTCCCTCCCTCCCTCTCTTCCTCCCTTCCTTCGTTCCTTCGTTCCTTCGTTCCTTCGTTCCTTCGTTCCTTCGTTCCTTCCTTCCTTCCTTCCTTCCTTCCTTCCTTCCTTCCTTCCTTCCTTCCTTCCTTCCTTCCTTCCTTCCTTCGTTCCTTCGTTCCTTCGTTCCTTCGTTCGTTCGTTCGTTCGTTCGTTCGTTCCTTCCTTCCTTCCTTCCTTCCTTCCTTCCTTCCTTCCTTCCCTTCCTTCCTTCTCCTTCTCTCCTTCCCTCCTCCTCCCTCTTAATGAAACCTAGACTTCAGAACATGTGTGCACTGAGTCACATTCCTTCTGCTGCAGCACAATTTCGTTTCCAAACACTTGCATAAGATATGTTTTATTTTTATTTTTTGTTTTATTTTATTATTCCCCCAAATTTTATTACACCATTTTAGACATGCAATTGAAAGATGCTCATGTAGAGTTTTGGTTCCACAGTGTTCCAACACCCATCCCTCCACCCAAACCCATCTCCTATCACTAATGTCCCCACCTCCCTCCCCCCTCCACACCTCAACTACTTGGCGGGTTCTGCATGTCATTTCTCTCCTTCCTTATCCCTCCTCTCTTAAACTTTCCTGCACATCGTGGAATGCAGTACATTAAAAGACATCACTGTTTCCACTATTTTTAATGGACCTTGCGGCGCTTTGTGGCCTGCGACCTGGGCTCAAACTGGTTTTGCTTTTGTTAATCTGGTCGGTGAGGCAGTTTCCCAGCGTCCGGACAGTGAAAATGGTGGCTAGTGTGGGTGGGCGAGTCTCATCAGGCTGCTTCCGGGACCCCCAGAGGTCATGGGTCCATAGATATGTTTTAACTAGGAAGCAAGTTGCAGCATTTCCAGCCACACTTATGAAAATTCCCAGAAACAGTTACTGCTTGGAAGACAGTATAAGTAATTTGCAGTTATGTCTACAAAAAGTGAAAAGTGAAAAGTTGAGTTCATGACTTTATTACTAGATGCCTTGGTTCATAATAGTCTAGAATTGTGCTGTGCTGTGAGATAGCCAAGAGCCAAGCCAGGTGTGGTTATTGAGCATTCAAAAGGTGCCAGTTTAAACTGAGATATAGTTAATGCAAAACACTTGATCACTTGATCACTTGAATACTGTTATTCATCGATTTGCTCGAGCGGGCGCCAGTAACATTTCCATTGGACCCTATCACGTGCCAATGTAGCCCAATGGCATCTGGTTGATCCAGGAATATGAAGAGCCTCAAACCGTTCCTTCAGTGTCTTTACAAGGAAGTCAGACCATCTTGTAGGTGGGCGGCCACGTGATCTTTTGACATCCCGTGGGATCCAGTCGGTAACGGCTCTAGTCCAGCGGTTGTCTCCAAATCCCATTACATGTCCAGCCCATCTGATTTTCGATGCCTTGGCAAACGAGACAGCGTCCCTGATTCTGGAATAGCAACGGAGGTCAGAACTCTGGATTCCTTCTCTCACTTGAGTGAGGCGTGATATTCCAAGCATAGCTCTTTCGATTCCTCTCTGGGAGACTCGAATAGCACTCTCATCCTGCTTTCGTAGGGCCCAGGTCTCTGAGGCGTATGTTAATGCAGGGAGAACGGTGGAATCAAAGAGATGTGCCCGGAGCCGGAGGTTCTTTGTCCTTTTAGCTATTTCTTCGATGCCTTTGAAGGCAGTCCATGCCGCTTTCTTCCTCCTGTGCAGCTCAGGTTTTAGGTCGTTCATTATGTTGACTTCTCAACCTAGGTACACATAACTGCTGCATTCAGAGATGTTTGTTCCATTGAGAGTGAATGGGGCCCCTCAGGAACTAGTTCATTCTTCATGAACATTGTTTTCTTTAGATTCAGCTGTAGACCTATTTTTCCACATTCTCGGTCAAAGTCAGCCAGCATTTGTGCCGCTTGGCTAATGTTTGGTGTTATTAGAACGATGTCATCAGCGAGCGGAGGTGGTGTAGTTGCTGACCATCTATCTTCACTCCCATTCCTTCCCATTCTAATTGTCTCATGATGTTCTCGAGGGTGGCACTGAAGAGTTTTGGTGAGATGGTATCACCCTGTCGAACCCCCTCTTTTCACACTAATGATCACTTCTTTGTAGAATGGTGAGATCCTGGTGGTGAATCCGTAATACAGCTCACGAAGGATCTTGATGTATTGGGTTTGAACACCCTGTTTGGCTAGGGCCGATGACTACTTCAGTCTCCACAGAATCAAAAGGCTTTCTGTAAATCAATGAGCGTGAGACAGAGCGGCATCTTGTACTCCCTACAAAGCTCGATGAGCTTGGTTACTGTGTGGATATGGTCGATTGTGCTGAATCCTTTCCAGAAGCCTGCTTGCTCGCATGGTTGTCCTTCATCTAGTGTTCTGCCAATCCTGTTCAGGATGACTCGTGTAAACAGCTTGTAGATGACGAACAACAGGCAGATGGGGTGTTAGTTGCCGATGTCGTGAATGTCTCCCCTTCTTGAACAGTAGAACTGTCCTGCTGGTTTTCGACTGGGAGGGCACCTTGCATTCGGACAGGTAGCGTGTGAAGAGCCGAGCTAGTGTATTGATGAGTACCAATGGCAGATTCTTCAGGTGTTCAGGTCTGACTTTGTCTGGGCCTGGTGCTGTTCCCTTCTTTACCGACGAGATGGCATGTCGGATTTCAGAAGGGAGAACGTTGGGAATGACATATCCATCCTGTGGAATTTGGTATGTGGGCAGGTGGATGTGGCTATCAAAGAGATTTGAGTAGAAGTCCTGGATAATCTTCTCCATTGCCTTTCTGGAAGATGTGATAGATCCATCAGGGTGTCAGAGGGCAGTCATCTTGGTCTTATAGTTGGCAAAGGACAGGTGGGCAGTGCAAATGCTTTTCCCGGCTTCTGCTGCATCTTCCAGTATTTCTGCTCTTCTGTCTTTGAGGTCTTCTTTTATCGCTTCTCTGCACCGTTTAGCAAGCTTGGACATTAGCATTTGGTCTCCTGAGGCTCGTGCCTTGCCACGTTGGCGAATGAGCTCAAGAGTTTCTGAAGATAAGCGTCCTTTTGTGTCTTTCTCTCTCTCATCATTCTTCGCACAATCATGGAGGTGCTGAACCAGTCGGTTGTATTCTTCATCGATGTCGTCAATGATGGTATCTTCCCATGTTGCTGCAATGGTGCCAAAGAGTTCCCAGTTGGTGGTTGTTCTGGGAGTTCTCTTCTTAAATTTTGCAGCCTTTTCTCCCCGTTACGGGTAATGCATCTAATGCAAAACACACATCAGATTTTAAAAACTTTGCATAAAATTGTGAAATATCTCATTAATAAGTTAAATATATAATTTCATGTTAATATAATATTTTGATAGGCCTGGGGACTTAGCTCAATGGGCTGCACATTGAGGTTCCATTTCCAGAACTGCATGGTCTCCTGAGCACCCTTGGGTGACCCACAGATATCTTGCAGAGAATAACTCCTGAGCACTGCTGCACAAAGCTCAGAGAGATGATAGTATTTTGAATATATTCTATTAAGTAAAAAATACTAACATTGGATTTGCTTATCTCTTTTTTATTCCTAAAAATGTGAATAATAAGTTAAAAATTACATGTGACTTTGAATTATACTTTCATTGGTTAGTTCTGCTATGGGAGGAAAGAAAGGAGCTCCCCCTTTCATTTTCTCTTACTGAACTTTTTAAATAATTAGGAAATCAAACATTTTATCAAATGCTTCATTTATTTTTTAAATTAAAAATTTAAATTTATCTTAATGTAAACAAGACCTAAAAGTGTTGACACAATTATAGAGCTGAAATTGATTAGAGAATAAAGGTCACTTGTCACTTGTCACTTATCTTCCTGCTGTTCATCGATTTACTCGAGCTGCCAGTAATGGCGCCATTCATTAGGAATGAGGTACATTATTGTTACTGTTTTTGGCATATTGAATACACTACGGGTAGCTTGCCAGGCTCTGCCGTGGCTCTGGGTTCATCCCAGGTGGCCCAGTGCTTTACTATGTCAGACCATCAACTACTCAGTGCCCACGGGGCAGAGTCCTGGTGTAGACAAGCCTGTATCCTGTCTGCCACCTGCCAATGCAGCTGGGCACCGCAGTCACACCTGCAACCTCGAGGGGCAGGAGAGAGATAAAGGTCCCAAATGAAAATCAGTAAGTATGAAAAATAAAAGTTTTAGGAGAAAATTGTTGTATTTAACCACGGAGTTAAATTCCTCTCCTAAGAATTTATTAAGCCATTTGTTGCTTTTTGTTTGTTGAATTTAGTTGGTCTCTATGTTCCTTTCCCATCTAATTTGGTATGATACTACTGGAATTTTTAGTATGGAGGAATTAGGAGGACTTCAAGATCTATGATCTGGGCCAATGAGTTGACTTGGTGGTGGTTATGCAGTTGGGTGTGGCTACTGGGACTATAGGGAAGTATGGGGAGCTGCTTACTCCAACTCTGAGAAGAGCCCAGAGTTCTAGCCTGAGCACCCAGATACCTGAAATTATTCACACTTGGTGTGTCTGCAAAGAACACTAATGAATAGTGGAGTTGAGCCCTTGGTGTGGCTGTAGCTGTGGGATGAGAATGTGGCTGCCAGGGCTTCAGCATCTACCTACCAAGAGACTTATCCCCGAATTTTCAGCCATGGGGACTGGCATTTCCATAAATTTTAGCTGCTTGGCATACATCTCCTTGGAGATTTAGTTGGGAATCAGTAGAGTAGGGCCGGTGGGTGAGTCACCATTTTCAAGAATTTTATATTAGCTTCTCAATTCTTTTTTATTTTTTGTTTACTTTTATTTTTTTTATTTACAATTACAAAGATGTTCATGTTTGGGTTTCGGTCATACAGTGTTCCAGCACCCATCTCTCCTACAGTGCCCATTTCCCAACACCAACGTCCCCATTTCCCTCCCTTCCACCCAGTCTGCCTCTATTGCAGGTTCTTTATCTATTCTCTCTCTCTCTCTCACTCTCTCTCTCTTCCATCTCTTACACATTGTGGATTGCAATGCATACATTTAGAGGTTATCATGTGTATCTTTTGCCTATATTCAATGCTCAGTTCTCAGCTGGTATTATCATTTTTGACAATTATTAGCACACTGTTCTCTTCTCTGTTTTACCTAACCTCCTGACTTCCACACGTTTGTGGTATACCAGGTTTTGAGATATCGCACAGGCGCTTTGCACCCGCATGCCATGGGGATTTGGCTGTGTAAAGCTGTGGAGTCCGAACCTTGAGGATGACTGTTTTTGTGTTGCACAAGATTTTCCGGCCTGTGGGGGAGCAGGCAAGGAGAAAAACCTGCCTCCATTCCAAGATGCCCCGTCAGCCTAGCTCAGGGCGGGCAGGCAGAGAATCTAACCCTGCACTTGAGTACCTGGTGTCTGGCGGAGAGCTTTAGCAGCAGTTCTGGGCAGGGATTCCAGGCCTTGTGGAGGGAGGCGAAGTGGGGAGGTAGCCCAGATTTAGCTCCCTAAAAAGCATGGTTGACGTGGTCACCAAGTCTTGCATACCTGGGCTTGAATTTAGCCTCTATCTTGGGTGGGGATATGTCCAGCTGTGGAGTCCGGACCTTGAGGATGATTGTGGTTGTGTTGTGCAAGGTTTTCCTACTTCTGAGAGTCTGTAGGCAAGGGAGCAAAACCTGCCCTCATTCCAAGACGCCCCATCAGACTAGCACAGGGTGTGCAGGCAGAGACTCCACACTGAACCTAGCTTCTCAATTCTTATTTTAACTTAATCAAGCATTATAGTAAATTGGTTGAAAATAGAGCTCTCATTTTCCTATTATTCCAAACATTAGTAATTTGGGAGCATTGTAGGGCAGCTTGGGAAATTTTTACACATAAGTCTTCCCAAATTGGTTAATTAATTTTAATTGAGAAAACATTGATTTCACTTGTATCACTTGTATTCCCGTTGTTCATCGATTTGCTCGAGCGGACACCAGTAACATCTCCATACTTCCTGTTTCATGCTAGTAGAGCCCAAGGGCATCTGCTCGCACCAGGAACACAATGAACCTTAAACTATTCATTCAGCTCATGGGAATGAGGTCTATAATTGTTTCTGGGTTTTGGCATATCAAATACGACATGGGTAGCATGCCAGGCTCTGCCATATGGGTGGTTTATTCTCGGTAGTAGGCTCTCAGTTTGTGCATTTACTGACGAACTGGGGAGAGATCTGCTTTTCTCTTGGGTGGAGCTCTGATGAGCTATGGAGTCCGAATGTTGAAAATGGTTGCCCTCATGGTGTTGGGGGGGTTCCTCTGGCTTCTTGTGAAACTCTATTGGGATGGTGTGCCAGGGCTAGAACTTGCCTTCCCTCCCGGATGCCTCATGGTCAGCTAGCACAGGGAGCAGCCGGCTACCTGGTCTTGAAATAGGCTTCACTCTAGGGTGGGACTCTGATGAGCAGGCCTTGAGATCAGCTTATCTCTTTGGTGGAGCTCTGTGGAGTCTGAATGTTGAAAATGGTGGCCCTCCTGGTGTGGAGGTTCCTCTGGCTTCTTGTGAGGCTCTTTTTGGGATGGTACACCAGGGCTAGAACTTGTCTTCCCTCCTGGATGCCTCATGATCAGCTGAGCACAGGGAGAGCAGGTAGCAGCTTTACCCCGTGTATCTGTGTCTCTGGTTCAAACTTTGGTTTCAAGCTGGGCTTGAAATAGGCATCAAAATAAACATTGATCATGTCACTTTAGAATTTCAGAACTACATTTGTCATACCTTGACAAATATGTATGACACTACTCTTCCTATAGAATCACCTTTCAGTCCCTTTGAAAGCCATCTAGGAGAGGAGTTTGGTATCCATCACTCTTTTCTCTTCCATACCAACAGAAACCTGAGTCTTTTTAAAGGGAGTGGTGGGCTACATCTCTTGATGAAGGGCTTACTCCTAGCTCTGTCACTCAGGAGTCATTCCTAGAGGTGCTCTGGGATCATAAGTGGTATTGGGGGTTGAACCAGGGTTAGCTAAACTTAGGACAAATTCCTTCACACTGTGCTATCTCTCTAGTCCTCCACGGAATATTTTCCGAGTCAGCATCCTCTCTATTTTCAAACAACTAGCATTCTGGGAGATGATACTCTAAAGACCACATAGATCACGGTGTTTAGTTTTATTAAAACAACTCTTTTATGGGTTTGCACACACACCAGCTGTGATACTCTCTGGGTTCCCCACATCGGCTCCCTGTGCTTTCCCAGTTGGCAATGGTGTCACAAAGGGCTGTACCCCTTTAGCTATTGTGCTTGTTCATGCGCCCACCGTAGATCAATCTTTAGCTGTGGTTCTCGCTCACAATCTTTGTTAAACTGCCCATCAGGGACCACTTCAGTGCTTGAACTTGCTTTTCAGGAATCACACTGCCTGGACATGGTGCATACACATCTTTTAGTTGTACTTGCTGGGGGCCAGCCCACTTTTGTTGAGGGGCTTACACTTACCTGGTTGTGATATGGCTAAAGTTGTTTGTGGTACCAAGGATCACTGACAGCAGAATTCCTGGGACACACTCAGCTTATGAGGTGGCACCGGAGACTGAACTGTAAACTAAACACATGCAAGGGAGGAGTTAAAGGCCTCTGAACCATTTCCCCAGGCCCAGTCTGTGTTTGTTTAGCCCAGCTTCCATAGTGTTGACAGGGCAATCCTCTAGGGATGCAGCCCAGACTGTTTATTTTTACAAAACAAATTAAAATAATCTAACAAAGGGAATAGCCTGTGGCCACAAAATTACCACCACGTCCCTTTACCAAAGTACCTGGACTTCAATATGCCCTTTCCCGTCTTGTTTCTGACCTTTCCATATTCTACCTTCTCAACTCCGACCCTCCAGTCCCCAGTATCTGTAAAAATGCCATTGAGCTCAGCACTGCTTTGGTCTTCCTGTCTAAATTTCTTCTGGCTCTTTGTCAGATTTTTGCATCCCTAGTCTCTTCAGCTCCTGACACGCCCAGTCTAGAACAAATATCCATTCTTTTGGAAGCTTTCCAAGCAGAATCAATAAATTTCTTTTCTATATCCAGTACTAGGAACTCCCTTTGTGCCTTTTACAATTATTATATTAGAACAAAGTCTTATATCCTTTAGTCGGCGATCTAAATATTTAGTTGGAGGGAAGAAACCCTCCAACACTACATCTCTCTGTCCTATAAGCTCCTATAGACAGCCCTTCTACTCCCTCCTATATGTTTCTGTTTTTCAAGTCTCGGTTGAATCCAGCTCTCTTCTCTTATTTCTAGGCCTTGTCCTTTGACACACATCTTTCACCCAAGGTTGCTAGAAAATTCAAACTCAATTGAGACCCTATAGGAATGCACCACATACTATGATCCATTCACTGTGCTACTTTTTCTCTGAGGTTGGTGCCATTGTCTATCCCTTTGCTCAAGTCAGTCAATGGGTCTCATCTCCTCCCTTACCAATGTTTCCTCTGCTATTCAATGTCCCCACTGTTACTTCTACTTCCCTGCTATGAGCTAATTTTGTGTACTGCTCTTCACTCCCATTGTCATTTTCTCAAGGCATCGTAACTATATGAAAGATAGACACCACATCTTTTGGGACACTTGCATTCATTACTGGCACCTGGAAAAGTAACATGTAAAAAGCACTCAACAGCCACAGAACTGAAGGCACAGATCAAGAACTGTCCAGACAAGATGAGGGAGGGCATGACAGCCTTGTTAAGAGGAACCTTGTCTGTGTGACTATACCTTCACCTGCCCATCCCAATTGCTGTTTTCTACCTCCTTGTTCAAGGATTCGGAAAGTGACTTCTGGGCTTTTTCTCTGTGATCTTGAGCCTGAAATAACTTCCTTAGCATGTGCAGTACCCAATAGCTTTCAACACATTTGCACATCAGTTATGTCAGCTGGGCCTCACCTTCCCTACATGGTAGACACCCTTGAGAACTCCCGTTGGTAGTCAAATATCTCTCTTTGTCTCTCTCTGCCTCTGTGTCTCTCTCTGTCTCTCTGTGTGTCTCTCTCTGTTTCTCAGACTGAAAAGGCTGAGTGATTTCCCCAGAGTTACCAAGCTAGTGGGGGAGCAAAGACAGAACTCATAACAACAGAGGACACAAAATCTAGTCCCTTTGGTTTTGATTTGCATGTTTGGTTTTCTTGCTTAGTGGATCACTTGCTCGTTAGCAGCATGGAACTCTGGTTCCAGGACACTGAAGGTGGAGGCTGCTGAATGAAAACCTGTAATGCTCTGCTGGTGGGAGTTTTTTATTTTATAAGTATTTTATTATACCACCGTGAGATATACAATTACAAAGATGTTCATATTTGGGTTTTGGCCATATAGTGTTACAGCACCCATCCCTCCACCAGTGCCCATCCCATCTTCCATCACCAATGTCCCCGGTTCCCATCCCACCCCCTGCCCCCAGCCCACCTCCATGGCAGGTTCTTTATTTCTTTCCCTTTCTATCTCTTTCTCGTTTCCTTCCCTTCCAGATTGCAGATTACAGAACATACATTAAAGGGTTGTCATGTGTATCTTTTTGCCTGTATTTAATGCTCAGTTCTAGGTTGGTATTAGTACTTTAGACAATTGTTAGCATACTGTTCCATTTTCTGTCTTACCAACTGGCTGGAGTTCTGAACTCTCTTCTGCACAATAATGAAACCTGATAAAGGAAGGTGGAGGGGCCCAGCACTTATAGTGTCTTTCCCACTTTTTCTGTCAATGTTCATTAAAGTAACTGGGCCAAAGAGATAGTACAGTGGGGAAGGCACTTTCCTTGCATATGGACAGTCCTGGTTAGATTCCTAGCACCACATAGGACCCTCTGAGCACTTTTTGGAGTGATCCTAGTGCACAGAGTCAGGAGTAAGCCCTGATCACTGCTGGATATTTCCTGCCCCATTATATACCCTCACCAATAGCTTTTTTTGGGTTTTGAGGGTTGCTTCTCCTAGATGGCTGCTGGGTCTGATGGGAAGAGATGACGTCGCTATGCTTTCTGTTTGCTTTCTGGAAACCAAGCTTCTAGACGTGTACAAACATAAGTTATGAAATTGACCAGGTGAGGGTAGAGAATTCAGGATTGGGAGTGATCACTGGAAGAAAAACAAAGCTTTGATGCCAGGGAAACGGGTGTTTGATGAGCATAGAGAGAAGAAATAACAGCAAGTGCACCCCAAATGGCACTGAGCTCTGGAGAGGCCTGCGTGGCCCCAAGTTAGCTCTGTCAGTGCCTAAGGGGGGCAGGAAGTATTTATTTGGTGACTCATCTGGTGCTGACCCAGCACCCCTCATCTCAGGCACCATGCCAGGTGTTGAGCACTGAGCTGACACAGCACAGCCCCTGGAAAGCTCAGACTAGCTGGGCAGATAAGACCCAAACATAAATTGTAAAAGACAAACTAATGTGTTTCACAGAAGCGATTTTGCCAAGGTCCAGGGACCTCCAGGATTTGCTTCAGGAGAGAGGAGGCATTTTATTTTATTTAAAATATTTTATTATACCACCTTGAGAAATACAATTATAAAGATGTTTATGATTAGGTTTGGGTCATACAGTGTTTCAGCACCCATCCCTCCACCAGTGCCCATTTCTCACCACCAATGTCCCCAATTCCTACCCCCTCGCCTAGTCTGCCTCTATGGCATGTTCCTTATCTCTTCCATCTCTCTCTCTCTTCCTTTTCTTATACATTGTGGATTGCAATACATACATTTAGAGGTTATCATGTGTATCCCTTTGCCTATATTTGATACTCAGTTCTAGGTTGGTATTATCATTTTCAACAATTATTAGCACACTGTTCCCTTCTCTATCTTACCGAATCTCTGACTCCCACACATTTGCAGCTGATTCCACCTATTGAGAAAACCCAAGAGGAGGCATTTTAACAGGCTCAAGCTATATAGGTAGGTGTGGAGCAAACAGTGAATGGGAGTGTATGGGAGAAAGAAATGTTGCTCCCTCTACCCAAAGGGCCACATCCTCACTATTGGAACTTGTGGTTATGCCCAAGGGGACATCACAATGTAATTAAGATTAAGATGTTGAACTAGAGTGATTATCCAGAATTTTCTCCCCAATTAAATCACATTCACACCATAAAGTTAAGGACTTTTCTTTAGCTAAAGACAGAGATGGGACAGGTGTGTGTGTGATCCTTGTGTCTCCGAGACCCAATCAGCCCCAGGGAACAGCCGGAACTTCCATCAACGTGAAGCAAAGCAAACTGCCTTGGTTTCACCCCGGACCCCTTGGGCCGTGCAGTTCTGGGAACATCTGCAACCTCCCCCACAGGTGTGTGTGTGATCCTTGCGTCTCTGCGGACCCAATCAGCCTGAGGGAACAGTCGGAACTTCCATCAACGGGAACCGAGGGAAATGGCCTTGGTTTCACCCCAGACCCCTTGGGCCCCTGTGCTTCCGGGAATGTCTGCAACCTCCCCCACAGGTGTGTGTGTGTGATCCTTGTGTCTCCGTGGAACCAATCAGCCTGAGGGAACAGCCAGGACTTCCATCAATGGGAACAGAGGCAAAATGCCTTGGTTTCACCTGGGACTCCTTGGGCCCCGCGCTTCCGGGAATGTCTGCAACCTCCCCACAGGTGTGTGTGTGTGTGTGTGTGTGTGTGTGTGTGTGTGTATCCTTGCGTCTCCGTGGACCCAATCAGCCCCAGGGAACAGGCCAGAATCCTACACCCACATACCAAAACTCAAAACCGCTCAGGCGCTAGTGCATCCGCGTAATCCTCTTACTATCTATCTTACATGAGGTACCAGTGAACCTTTGTTCCTACATTCTTGCCACCCACCCAAACTCTGCAAACAGCCCAGACACCTACTAACTGTACTATCTAGTCACCCAAGACCCCATATTTGCAACCTACAATAGTCATTATGGTAAAGCTACGCAAAATTCCATCAAGCTCTGTGAGTGAAGTCACTAGTCCAGATGAGCCAAGCAATACCAATGAGTTGTATAACCTCTCTGATAAGAACTTGTCGGAAAGAATTATTAAGGATGCATAAGGAACTCAAAGAAGCAATGGAATGCAAAATCAATAAAATACAAGAGGACATGAGAGAAGAAGTGAGGAAAATGCAAATGGAAATGACAGATATTAAAAATGAGGTAAATGAAATGAAAAACACAGTGGAAGGCTATCATAGCAGAATAATAGCTACTGAAGAAAGAATTAGTGATCTCGAAGAGCAGTTCCAAACATTCTCTATTCAACACCAGAAGATAGAAAAAAAGAGTCACAATTACCGAATAGACAAGAGATAATCGGGATGAAGCCAGAAGAAACAACAAATGGATCATTGGGGTCCCAGAAGGGCAAGAAGAAAACCCTGATGAAGAAGAAACTCTCAAAGCCATAATTTCTGAGAAGTTCCCGGAACTAAAGAATGCTTGCCTCAAGATCCAGGAGGCCTATAGGATACCAGCTAAAAAGAAACCCCAACAAGAATACTCCAAGACACATCTTTTTTTTTTTTTTTTTTTTTTT
>JAJIBD010018874.1:0-23260 GCA_021461705.1 Cryptotis parvus | reverse complement strand
GTTTCATGTAGTCCATTTGTTTATTTGTGCTGCGACTTGTTTAGTCAGTGGTATTTTATCTTTGAAGATACCTTTATCTTCGATGCCATGGAGGGGTTTTGCCTAAGTTTTCATCTATGTAGAAATAACTGGATAAAGAAATTTGTACATCTACACAATGGAATACTATGCAGCTTTTAGGAAAAATGAAGTCATGAAATTTGTCTATAAATGGATGGACATGGAGAGTATAGTGCTGGAGTGAAATGAGTCAGAAGGTGAAAGATAGATACAAATTATTGCATTCATTTGTGGCATATTAAAAATAATATGATCCAAGGCCAAGAAAACAGGGGCTAGGAGATTGGCCAATGGTTGGAATCTACCGTAAGTGTGTGGGAGGGCAGAGGGTAGGTAAAATAGAGAAGGAACCAGTATGACAATAATAGTTGGAAATGGTCATGCTGGACTAGAAATGAGTGTTGAAATTAGGTAAAGGGATTCACAGGATAATCTTGCAGTGTCTGTATTGCAAACCATAATGTGAAAAGATATGTGCGTATGTGTTTTGTATATGAGAGAGAGAGAGACACACACACAGAAAAGAAAAGTACCTGCCATAAAGAGTAGTTATGGGGGGGTGGAATTGGAGGACAGTGGGAGGAAAACTGGGAACATTAGTGCTGGGAAATGTACACTGGTGGAGGAATGGGTGTTGGAACACTATATTACTGAAAGCCAATCATGAAAAACTTTGTAATAGTCTCATCTCACAGTGATTCAACCAAAACATTTTAAAAAAGAAAGAAAGAAACAATGTATACCCTTCCAAATGGTGTAGTGGTTAAGAAATACCAGTGGGAAATGAGTACCTAGAACAGTATTCACAAGAATTGTTAATATAAGTGACTTGAATTGGGGTATATAAGTAGTGTGAAAAGGTCTTGAAAGCAGGAAGAGCACACAGAAAATATAATAGAGCAAGAAAGAATCCATTATTGTGACTTCTATTGATATTTTTACTTTTTGCAATAATGAGGTCAAATCTAGGTTCTCATAATACAAGGTGCATAATAACACTAAACTACATCTGTAGCCTCTATATCCATATATTTATTTATTTATTGTTGTGGGTCACACTGGAAATGCTCAGGGTTATTCCTAGTTCTGCACACGGGAATTACTCTTGGCAGTGCTCAGGGGATCAGTCTCATGCAAGACAAATGCCTTACCTGCTGTGCTGTTGCTCTGGATATGGACAATAGCCTCTATATTTATTTTTGTATATCCACTCAAAGTTTATATTTTGTATATGTTTAAAATCACATAACAAAACTTTATTATACATCACTGTATCACTGTCTTCCCGTTCATCATCTATTTGCTCGAGCGGGCCCCAGTAACATCTCCATATGTCCTGTCTCATTCTAGTAGAGCCCAAGGCATCTGCTTGCTCCAGGAACATAAAGAGCCTCAATCCATTCCGGAATGAGGTCTATAATTGTTACTGGTATTTGGCATATATATCAAATACAACACGGGTAGCTTGCCAGGCTCTGCCGTGGCAGGTAGCATACTCTTGTAGGCATCTCTAAGTCCAGCATTTATTGATGAACCGCGCGGCCGCTGATAGGCTGGTCTGCTGGGTGGAGGTCTGACGAGAGAGAAGTCCGGATGTGGAAAATGGAGGCCCTCATGGAGTGGGGGTCGTCTGGCTTGTTGCCAGGCTCTGCTGGGACGGTAGGCCAGGGCTAGAACCCACCATCCCTCCCGGGCACCTCGTGAGCGGCTGGTCACAGGGAGAGCCAGTAGCAGCTCTGCCCCATGTCTGCGAGTATATGTTATTATATATGTATGTTTATATTATTATTATTATATATGTATGTTTATATTATTGGTGAATATATATATAGAGAGAGGGGTGGAGGGGAGAGAGTGAAGTAATTGGTACATGTTAAGGAAATTTTGTTTCATTCTCAATTTTTTAAATTATTTTTTGATTTAATTTTATTTTATTATTCCCCCCCAAATATTATTACACCATTTTAGACATACAATTGAGAGATGCTCATGTAGAGTTTTGGTTCTACAGTGTTCCAACACCCATCCCTCCACCCAAACCCATCTCCCATCACCAATGTCCCCACCTCCCCCCCTCCCACACCTCAACTACTTGGCGGTTCTGTATGTCATTTCTCTCCTCTTTTATCTCCCTCCCGCCAAACTTTCCTGCTCTTCGTGGGAATGTAGTGCATTAAAAGACATTACTGTTTCCACTATTTTATGGGACCACGCGGCCGCAATGGCCGCGCTTACCTCGGCTCGAACTGGTTTTGCTCTGTTAATCTGGTCGTGAGGCAGCTCCCAGCGTCCAGACAGCGAAAATGGTGTCTAGTGTGATGGGCGAGTCTCATCCGGCTGCTTCCGAGAGCCACCAGAGGTGGCGGGCCCTTAAATTATTTTTTACTCTATCCTTCACTTGTCTTTTGTTGTCATTTCAATCAATGGAGGCTATCCACACTTGGCTACAGTACTTACACACTTGATTGTGATATTCCCCAGGGAGTGAACTCTTTTCTTGTCGTAGGTATGAGATTGTACTCTTCATTTTTTATCATTGCTTTGGGGCCACATCTGTCTTGAGGGTTTATTCCTGGCTCTGTACTTGAGAATTACTCCTAAAAGAGTTCAGAGATGCCAAGGATGAAACCTAAACTGGGTAAGCTCAGGACAAATGTTCTACTCACTCTACTATGTAGCCAGCCCCAAGATTGCACTCTTTATTGTGATACGGGAACCTATTTATTTATTTATTTATTTATTTAAATTTTATTTTATTTTATTATTCCCCCCCAAATATTATTACACCATTTTAGACATACAATTGAAAGATGCTCATGTAGAGTTTTTTTTTTTTTTTTTTTTTTTTAAGTATTTTATTATACCACCGTGAGATATACAAATAAAAAGATATACAATTAAAAAGTTCATGTTTGGGTTTTGGTCATACAGTGTTTCAGCACCCGTCCCTCCACCAGTGCCCATCTCCCACCACCAACATCCCCGGTTCCCTCCCCTTCCCCAGCCCTGCTCCATGGCAGGTTCTTTATTTCTTTCCCTTTCTCTCTCTTTCTTTTCCTTCCCTTCCAGACTATGGATTACAGAACATACATTAAAAGGTTGTCATTTGTATCCTTTTGCCTCTATTTAATGCTCAGTTCTAGGTTGGCATTAGTACCCTCGACTATTGTTAGCCCCCTGTTCCATTTTCTGTCTTACCTAAACTCTGACTCCCCACACGTTTGTGATAATCTCCACCTTTGACAAGACCTCCTGATATATGTTTCACTTGACCTTGGATATTGGGATCATAATATGTACATATATATTTATGCCATGCAAATAAATGCAGTCATTCTGTATCTGTCTCTCTCCTTCTGGCTAATTTCACTCAACATAATCTTTTCCATGTCCATCCATTTATAGGCAAATTTTATAACTTCATTTTTCCTAACAGCTGCATAGTATTCCATTGTGTAGATGTGTTCCAACACCCAAACCCATCTCCCATCACCACTGTCCCCAACTCCCCCCCTCCTCCCACACCTCAACTACTTGGCGGGTTCTGTATGTCATTTCTCTCCTCTTTATCTCTCCCTCCCGCAAACTTTCCTGCTCTTCGTGGAATGCAGTGCATTAAAAGACATTACTGTTTCCACTATTTTAATGGACCATGCTGCCGCAAGCAGCCGTGCGACCTCGGATCGAACTGGTTTTGCTCTGTTAATCTGGTCGTGAGGGCAGTTTCCCAGCATCCGGACAGCGAAAATGGTGGCTAGTGTGATGGGCGAGTCTCATCAGGCTGCTTCCGGGACCCCCAGAGGTAATGGGCCCACTCCCAAAACCCATCTGCCCTCCTGGGGGCCCTTAGTCATCTGGGCCGGGCCAGCCAAGTTCCAGCCTCCCCAGCCGCTTGTGAGGCTCTTCATGGTATGGCTGATGGCCCCAGGGCAGCTCCTGGGTGGGGCTACCAGGCTCGACAAAATGGAGGGGGAAATGGCGACCCCTGACTCCATCTGACGAATTCCCAGTGATCGGGAATCTATTTAGAAATTTCACTGTTTTGTTTATTTTGCGTATCATACCTGGCAACTGCTCAGGGTTCATTCTCAGTGATTCTCAGGGGATCATGTAGTGCTTGGGATCAAACCCTGAACTGGTCCAGCATGCAAAGCATGTACTTCAGTCCTTTGAGTCATCTCCCAAACATTGTTGACAAAATTTCCATCTTTATATTCCACATAAAAAATTTAACCTGAGTAGCAGAAAATTGACCAAGTCTACAATTTCAAGTTTTTATGAACATTTTTTGGAGTATTTACCTGTATGTCAATCATTATTCTAAGCAATTTACATGCTTTAACTCACTTGATTATGAAAACAGAATAGACATTATTATTTCACATTACAAATTAAAATTGAAGCATAAAGATATTAAGGAATTAGTATTTTACATAATGAGCAAGTTACAAAACCTGGATTTTATTTATTATTATTATTTTATTAATTAGGGTTGAGGGCTGGGTTTTATTTGGTAGTGCACAGTGGCTACTCCTGGCTCTCTGTTCAGATATAACTCTTGGTGGTGCTCATGGGGACCATATGCAGTGCCAAGGACTGAGCCATAGTTGGCTGCATGAAGGTAAACAACTTAAGCCCTGTATTATCTCACTGGCCTGAGCCAGGATTTTAAATTACAAATATTTTAATTGAAGCCATTCTTTTTTTGGATTAATTTTTACTATTCTGTTCAATTTCTTTAGAAGATATAGGACTATTTAAATTACTTATTTCTTTTTAAGTGGGGTTTTATGGCTTTCCTCTTTAAAGAAATTGACCCATTTCCCAAAGCCAATCTTTTTAATCAGCGCACTATTCTAACATTCATCCCTCTTTCAGGAGTACCTATTATTATTTTAGAGACACTGTGCTATGGACTTGTTACTTAACCAGGGCACTATGAGAGTCTCATAGAGATATTTTAAAATAGAAAATCATGTTAAGAAAAAAACAAGTAATCAAATGATTTGATTATATCTTATCCTTATATCCTATTTAAAAATACGTGAAAAAAGATAGGGCTCTTTCATAAAGAATTCTTTTTGGTTTTAGTAGCTGAATCCAAATGAACACAAATGTCCTAATACTTCAGTTGTTTTTGAAAGTAAAACAATTCAAGAAATAAATACAGCTCTTTCACAACAAAGATATTTGACAACTCTGTCACTAATTAGTGGACTAAACCCACCCAAAGACTGTGTATTCTAAAGTAATGTGTAAAGTTAAAGGATAACTAGGCTGAGGAGATAGCTCAAGTGTGGGAACACACGCACTGCGTATAGAATGCCCTGAGTTTGCTTTTCAGCACCACATTGTCCCTGCTTCCCAGCTGTGGCCCCAGACCGCAGTTAACATGCAACACCATCAATGGATATGACTCCCTCTGTTAAAAGATAATAAAAATAAAAGAATTTTTTGTATTCAGAATTGATTATATAACCTTATCATATCCCAATACAGCATCTCCACTTCTGGAAAAACAACTACACCAATATCTTTAAAGATATCAAGAACTGAAGCAGCTACTTTTGTTAAAGATCGTTTTCCTACTTCTGCAGTCATCACCTGGCCTACCAAGAGTACCTTGAAAGGAAGTACTACAAATTCCAAAAAAGTAACTAAATCCCCATCTTCAGAAATAACAAGGACGACAAAAATGACTGAAATTATTGATACTGAGACCTTTAATCCAAACATAACTACTAAGTTCTTGCACACATCTGGATTTGCAAAGAATTCAGTTGTGCCCAAACCTTCAGTGACTAGACCTCAGTCAATCTTTATAAAGACAACACCTTTATTCCCATCCATTGAATCAACTTCCATGTCTACAACATCTTGGCACAAACAAAAATCTACAGATATCAGAACACTCCCTATATCCACAGCTATCCAGGAGATACTAGCATCTACAGCTACTGAAACTAAACCTTGGTCTATGGCGGAAGAGATTTCAGCTATAACTACTCACATTGAGACTGCATCACCATTGTCATCTGAGTCTGTGCTCAGCTCTGCAGTCACTCCAGCATATTCTGTATTTCCTAGAACTCCAGACAGCATCTACATTGTCAACATCAGATACCAAAATAGCAGTAACAGTCAATTCAGGAACACACCCAACATCTCAACTAAGAACAGCTGAAACAAAATCAACCTCTATGAATTTCCAGAAGGTCTCTACACCTGAAGTGAAGGATACACTATCTACTCTCATACCCAAAGAGACCTCTACTACATCCCTTTCTTTTGGAACAGCCTCTCCCTTTACCAGAGTTCAGAGTGCATGGACAGTTATTAATTTTGAGACGACACATACAACCTTGACTCCTGGAATCACACCTAAACCAACAATGGTTGAAACTATGCTTCCGCCTATAACCACTGGGCCTACATGTACCCACAATACATCGATAGACAGTGACATGTTTCCATTGCTTTCCACTAGATCAGTTTACACATCTAGGACATCTGAATCTGTTCCCACAGGAATAAATTCCAAAGAACCCCATCTGTTTTTCACCAATGCAGCCACATGGACTTCCAAGCCAGACCAGACTCTGTTGACATCAACATTTCATGGCAGTACTTCTAACATAGAACATTCATTTACAGCTACTATTATTACCATCCCACCACAAGCAGCCACAAATAAAGTGTCTACCACAACCACTGATACTATTGTTACTGCAGATGTTACTACAGACAGATATTCAACTCTATCAAAATTATTGTCTCCATGGTTTTCTAATTTCTCTAAAATTTCTGAAACCACATCTGTAACCAAACCACCTGCATGTAAACTTACAATCTCAATAGTAAAAACCACCCCAATGTCCACATTAGCCAGAAATGAATTTTCAACATCAAGGGCAACAGAGATTCCACCAATAGATAGAATATCTACTCCTACTAATGCTGAAATAAATTTTTCTTCTACCAAGAGTGCCTTTGAGAACACACAAACAGAGATAAGTGGAACAATTGCATTTAGTAAGACAACAGCCCTTATTCCAGGGTCTGAAACAACACAAAGATTTGAAACTACTATGACAAGGAAAGAAACTACTTCCCATCATCTTAATGGACAGTTCACAATAGCAGCAACAGCTGAGGTTTCTTCATTCACAACAACAATGCTGGAAGCAACAACAAATGAATCTACACAAATTGTAACAGTTTCTATCACTGCTTCTCCATTTCCTGATATAGAAAAGTTGAGTACTCTATTTAATAATAAAACTGCAATGACTGAGGTGAGAGAAAGTTGGCTTTCTACAAAATCAGTGAAATCTACACCTAATAGTTCACACAGTGGAACTGAAGAAATCTTTGATTCCTCATACCTCATATCGGGTCTCAGAGATCCTACTTGATGGGAATTCAACTCCATCCCTCACTTCTGGAAACACACAGACATTCCCTGAGTCCTTTGGTGATTCCACCACAATAATATTGGGAACGAGTTTTGCCACTACCCATACAGACAGTACAGTTATATCTTCAGATGTTGGTATCTTGCCTTCAGCTCCAAGTTCCTCAGCAACCCCTGTGCCTATCACCCATATATCTTCACTTTCAGCTAATGTTTCTTCTGTGGCCTCTATGTGGGTGTCTGAAGATACTAAAGTGACCATGTCTGAATATTCTACACTGGCCATAATTTCTTCTACATCACTGCCTTCATATATCTCAACAGCTACAGTGACTGCAACATCTGTGCCACCATTGGATCAGACTGTGTCCATGACTGGTGATACTCACAGAGACTCAGGTCTCACCACTTCAGAGGCCCCAGTTATCTCTGTCAGGATGACACCTACTGCAATTCCTTCTCATACAGAAGCTCCAGTTTCCTCACTGAGGCCTACTGCTCCTATGGCAACTAAGACTGGAACCACTCTCCTTTCCTCATCAGTTGACAGATTAACCCCATCTACACATACTCTTGCCTGTTCCAAATCTCCCCCTGATAACAGTTCTGTTCTCTCTGTAACTCATGTAATCTCAACAATGCCTACACCAATAGCAAACCAACTCACATCTCAAGTGGCAGAGACTTCTACACATGCTCTCAGCTTTCCATATAATTTCAGTGGTGGTGGAGATGTTAGTTTGGCTATTGGCACCACAGAAACTTCCATTGATGATGAGACCACACCTATACACATCTCTTCCAACAAGTTTACTACTTCAATGGATGGTCATACTTCTCAATTGTCCACAGGTCTTGTAAGCACACCAGTTCCTACCCTATTAGTGACCAGCACCTCTACCTTATCTTCTGCAAAAGGGAAGATGCCCACCATCCTAGGAAATACTCCCAGAACTCCGACAGTGACAGAAATGTCCACATTAAAAAATTATTTTGTTGTAGATCCCCAGAATACTTCACCCTTAGAAATAACAGATATAGGGTTTTATAAGACCACGGAAATTTCCAGTCACCAAACACAATTGCCTTTAGAGACTCGCTTGTGACTCCACCTGACCAGATTTCAGTTTCATCTCCTACTTTGGGGAGTATACAGGCTGCATCTCATTCTACCTCAAGTAGCACAATAGATGTATACTTCCGAAGCAGCTATCAATCTTGGGAAAACAGTTCTTCCTTCACAAGTTCCTGTCATGAGCACCACCACATTATTACCTCCTGAAAAGGAAGTATGAGTGCCCTGTCCGGATATACTCAGAGTACTGACAAAATTATAGCAAGTGCCACATCTGTGACTCACCCTGCCTCATACTCTGAGGATAGTTCATTTGTAGATACCATAATATTCAGGACAACCACAATACCAAATCCTAAAAATATCAACACAACATTTTCACACTTGCTTTCACCTAGAACTCAACCTGATCTGACTTTTGTTGCCTCTCCTGTTTCTGAAAACACACAAACTTCTTCAGAGTTCCTGTCTTATTCCACAACTGAATTATCTAGTGATAATTTTACAGAGATATCTACTGACAAGACCACTATGACTCATTCTGCTCCAAATGTACCTACAGCACTTCTTGGAAATACCTCTATGGCAACATCCATTCCTAATTATCAGATGTCCTCATTGCGGTTAATATTACTTCTTTCACCTCCAAAAGAGTTTCTGACACTTCTTCCATACTAATAACTAAGTCTTCTAAAACAACACACCCAGATTGTTTGAAAATTGCCTCTACAACTACATCTAGGCCTATGTCTGAGATGGCTTCAATTTCAGTTAATGACTCTGCTTTCTCACCCCTGCTGTCTCTTCTGATTCTTCTACAATAGTTGGACTGTTCTCCACTTTATTGCCTTCTATCACTCCTAGGTCTACTATGGCCATAAGTCCATCTTCATTAGATGTTATGCCTGTGACATCTGCTGGACCTACTTCAAATACCACAATGGTTTCCTCTGCATTCACTACCTCAGAAACAGCAGAGGTGTCCTCCAGGATCACAGCTACATCTTTTTTCACTCCAACAGAGTCAGTGCTTCCCTCTCTGACAAACATTTCAACCATTAGTATGACTGGGACAGTGACTCCTTTCTCAAATACCATTGCCACCTCTCTACTCAGTTCTAAAAATACTGGCGCCATTTGTCCTACTCCAAAGAGCACATTTTCACCACTTTTATCAACAGCCCAACAATTATCACAAGAAGATAACACTACAACTCTGGGCATGTTTTCTGGGATTACTAACAGCTCACAATCTAAAGCTCTTACAATTCCTTATTCTAGAACTGCTACCCCAGAAACTGTGTTTTTATCTACTTCTTCAGAGTATCTCCAAACTCCCACAAATACTCAGGTTTCCTCATCTTTGACTACATTTAAGAGTGCTCCTGGACCCACAAAAGGTGTAAAAACTACCACTTACCTTTCTTCAAATACAGAAAAGATTATTGTTTCAGAAAAAACCTCAACAGCTGAATTTGCAAAATATGCCACATCTATTTCATATCCTCCATGGACTCTATCCAGTGCAACTCCATTCTCTTTGGCATCATTTCTACTTTCACCTCATAGTACTAAGACTGAGCTCTCTACTCCAAAGTCTTCTCTTCCTCCTACATACCAAATGGCTGAATTCCCAGACCTGAGAACAACAACCACATCTAAGTAAAACCCAGTCTCTGATTATGACTTCTTGGAATACCCCTACAAGTAAAGATTTTCAATTTCCAATTTCTATCTCTACTCATGTACCTACACTCAACAAGATGGAAACAAAAACTCCATATCTTGCTCCTGGGTTTCTGCTAACAAAATTAACCTCCCAGAGTGCATCTGAAGATATGGCAATGTCATCATTTTCCACATCAGTTTTTTCTTCCTACTCTGGAGATGCCTGAGTGTCCATGTATATCTTCAAGATCTACTCCTACCACTCTGCCTGACCTGAAACACACATTTGAGAAGACTAACACAACTGTAATGCCTGGGATCACATTCTCATCAGAATCTATAAACTCAAAGGCCACAGCTTCACCGTTGCTTACTTCGATCTTATCTAGTCTTCCTTCAGGTTCTTCTCTGGTATCCATATCCAATACTCCTCACGTAATAACTTCCTCTACCATAGATGTGTCAAAATCCACATTTCTGACTTCTGACATGAGACCAACACACCGATTTACTAAATTTACTTTGCAACCCTTTGATAAAGCATGCACCATATTTAGCAAAACCACTTCTACACCTATAGTGGGCAGTATCCCTACTGATTTCTCCACTTCTTTCCCTACATCTATAAAAATCACAGATGATAATATGCACATTTCCAAATCTCCTGAGGCATCTTTCAGAACCACAAGGACTGTCAACTCCCAAACTATGTCTCAGCCTCCATTCTTTAGCCAAATGAGGTATGTCACTTCCTAAGCCTGATCACATATTAGCAGCTGGTTATAAGCCTTTGACTAGCTCTACAGTAACATCTGCTTGGAGCAGAATCCCATTTTTATCAGCATCTCCTACTTCAATTCTTCCTAATCCATCACTGGATTCTCTTCCAAATATAGCCACCACTAGATCCACTGTCACTGGAGTCTCATTTCCACCCATAGCCACTGGAGTGAAACATCCCTCAACAACTCTTTCTTCACGACCCTCCTCTTCTGAGACAACCTGGCATGACTCCACACCTTACCTTCTATCTACGGAAACATCAACTTCTCTTATTACTGCTGAATTCTCCGGTATGTTACTTAATGTGTGCAGCATTGTATTACTAACAGAATTGCATTCACAACAGTCTATGTGTTCACCAGGATGGGTCCTTCTCTGAAGGTATAAAAATATAAAGATGACTCCTTCTCTGGACAAAAAGAAAAAACAGAAGTAATGCTTTTTAAATATAGAGCCGAAGCATAACTTCTTTTTTTCTTTTTGGGTCACACCTGGCAATGCTCAGGGGTTACTCCAGGCTCTTTGCTCAGGAATTACTCCTGGCGGTGCTTGGGGGACCATATGGGATGCCAGGGATTGAACCCAGGTCAGCAGCATACAAGACTAACTCCCTACCCGCTGTGCTATCACTCTGGCCCGGAGCATTACTTCTTAACCCTGTTGTTAAACAGGGTTAAGAAAATGTTCTTATGAAGTTATAAAATTTGCCTATAAATGGATGGACATGGAGAAGATTATGTTGAGTGAAATTAGCCAGAAGGAGAGAGACAGATACAGAATGACTGCATTTGTTTGCATGGCATAAATATATATGTACATATTATGATACCAATATCCAAGGTCAAGTGAAACATATATCAGGAGGTCTTGTCAAAGGTGGAAATTATCACAAACGTGTGGGAATCAGAGGCTAGGTAAGACAGAAAATGGAACAGTGTGCTAACAATTGTTCAGGGTACTAATGCCAACCTAGAACTGAGCATTAAATAGAGGCAAAAGGATACACATGACAACCCTTTAATGTATGTTCTATAATCCATAGTCTGGAGGGAAGGAAAAGAGAAAGAGAGAGAAACGGAAAGGAAAGAAATAAAGAACCTGCCATGGAGGAGGGCTGGGGGGGGGAGGGAACCGGGACGTTGGTGGTGGGAGATGGGCACTGGTGGGTGGCGGGATGGGTGCTGGAACACTGTATGACCAAAACCCAAATATGAACTTTTTAATTGTATATCTTTGTAACTGTAAAAATAAAAAATAAAAAAAGTAATGCTTTTTGATAGGCTTATTGCTTGTTTTCTTTAACATAAAGATCACTTTATTCTTCAATGGTGTTCTTTAGAAGTTAAATGTCTTGAACTGCATTAATTAAATGAATCTCTTCATTTTAAATTACAGTTTCCTTCTACAATATTGAAATGATCTTCTCTATCTTTGATGAAGAGCCAGGCATCCTTATTACCAGTGTTGCGAAAGAATATGCCGAAAACTGGGTAAAATAATCTTTTGAATATTTATAGTACATCTAAACACGCAAATAAAAGGTAGATACATATACATATATATGAGCTGAATTGATTAGAACTATGTAATACAAATCAGAGCTAATAAATTTTGATTTTGGGGGGGCAAAATTTTTAACCATACATGGTGGTGTTTAAAAACTGCTCAAAGTCTGTGCTCAAGGATTGTTCTTGGAGTTGCTCCAGGGACCAAATGTTGCTAAATATTGAAATGGGATCAACAACCTGCAAGGTAAAAGTTTCTTAATCTATGCACTATCTCTCTGGCCCTAGTTTTGATTATTTTGCTGAAAATCTATCCACTTTTTATGGGACATCATGAAAATGCATATACATCATGAAAATGCAATGCGTGCCAAGACTGAAGGTTCTTATGAGATGTTATTATTTTAATTTGCTTAGAACTATACAGTTTCTTCCACAGAAACAAATTATGAATAATTATCAAACTTTGTCAAATTTTCCTATTTGGAGGAGGGAGAAGTATAATGATAAAAAGCATGTTATTGTATTGAAATATTTTTGGTAATTTTCACTCTTCCCTACACACTAAAAGTTTTATTTGTGCTTATACTTTCCTGATTAAAAAAACTCATAGACTAATATATTCTCTATTTTTTTTTTTGCTTTTCGGTCACACCGGGCAATGCTCATGAATTATTCCTGACTCTGTACTCAGGAATTACTCCTGGTGGTGCTCCAGAGATCATATGGGATGCTGGGGATCAAATCTGGGTCGGCTGTGTGCAAGGCAAACATCCTCCCCACTGTGCAGTTGCTATGGCCCCATATGACTAATATGTTCTCTCTAAAACTTCAGATAGTAGGGTTGGATATATGGCTCCATGGTAGAGCACAAATCTCACATGTCTAAAATTGCTGTGTACTATGCTTGGTAACAAAGATATATTCAAAAATTGGCATTTGAAATTCACCAAGTCCAAAATTCTCAACAGTTTGAGGTATCACTGTATCACTGTATCACTGTCTTTCCATTCATAGATTTGCTCGAGCGGGCACCAGTAACATCTCCATATGTCCTGTCAAAAGCAAGTGTAGCCCAAGGGCATCTGCTTGCTCCAGGGACAGAAAGAGCCTCAAACCATTCCAGGTCATAGAATTGAGATCCATAATTGTTACTGGTTTTGGTATATCAAATAAAACACGGGTAGCTTGTCATGCTCTGCCGTGTAGGTGGTATACTCACAGTAGAAGGCTCTCATCTCAAACATTTACTGAGGAAACTTAAAGGGGAAAGATCAGGTTTTTCTCTAGGGTGAAACTCTGAGAAACTATGGAGTCTGGATGTTGAGAGTGACCTCATGATGTGTGGGTTTCTCTGGATTCTTGCTAGGCTTACTGGGATGATGGGTATCAGTTAGAACCTGCCTAGAACTGTATACAGTGTATAAATGTGAAAGATCCAGGGAAGGATCTGATCTAGAATCAATACTATCTAAGACTGACACACGACCACTCTCTGGCTGCGCGCTGATGGAGCTATAGCTCTGGTGTGAGTCTCTTCCGGGTAGCTGGCATGGAGGTGGAGGAAAGGGTGGAGAAGCCCAAATCTCTGCTCAAAGTCTGGCCAGCACCGAGCCCCTTACCAGGTGGTCAGCTCCATGGGTTGCTTCTACGTAGGGAAGTTTTTTTCTATTTTTCTATACATATAATCACATTGATACATGATATTCTTTCATGAAAAAAGAATGATACTAATTATGCTATTCTGCATGTTGCCTTTTTCATTAAATATGTTTCTTTGATTATACTCATACAGGTAAATATAGTTCTACTTCATGCACTTTAGCAGATACATAGGATTTCACTAAATAGCTGATTTACTATTTCATTTTATTGGTTTTGGAATAATACCTAGTATTTCCCAGAGGCTATTTCTGGCTCTGTGCTCAGGGATGACCCTTGAAGATTCTTCGTGGGACCATATACAGTGCCAGAGATTGAACTGGGTCACTTAAATGCAAAACAAGTGCTTTTACACCACTACTGTATCTTGAGTCCCAGATTATCCACTTTAAGTCTAAGTATCCATTGGTGTACACTGATGTTATTTTTTGTCATTTTTGAAAGCAATATGTAGAAGAATGTCTTCACATTAAGTTGTAGAGCATTTGAACACTTCTATGGGATAACTTGCTAGAACTGGGTCAAAGCACTTAAACATTCCACATTTTCCTAGTTATCACTCGGTGGCCTCCCACATAGGTGATACAAAATGTACAACCCACAAGCAGTGAAGGAACATGCCTGTTTCCTATTCTCCCTAACAGTATTTATTTCTGAATGCAAATGACATAATTATAAGGGTTTGAGAATCGTGGGTGTATTAGTCTACTAAACGTGCCATAATAAAATACTACATGTGAGAAGGTTTAGACAAAAGACATTTATTTTCTCACAGTTCTGGTGGCTGGTAGTCTGAGATTAAGGCACAGGCAGGGCAGGTTCTGTTGAAACCCTTCTCCTTAGCTTATGTAATGGCAAACAATTCTTTCTTGCTGTGTCCTCACATGACCTTTTAGTATGTGTGCACATGCAGAGATAGAGTGATGAAAGAGATTTCTAATGAATCTTCCTTTTATCTTACAAGAACTCCAAATCTGGGACCAAAGAGATAGTACAGGGGCTAAGGCACTTGCCTTATTCATGGGCAATTCCAGTTCAATCCCTAGCACCATATCTACCAAGCACCAGAACTGGGATCCCTGAGCACAAAACTGGGAATAAGGGCCCTGAGCACTGCTGGATGTGACCCAATTTCCCTATTTATCCCCCATATGGGTTTAGGATCCTAAATTTTAAGACCAAATTTAACTTTAATTATCTCTCCAAAGACCCTATTTACAAATTTCATCACCTAGTCACTTAGAATTGTACTTGGTAGTGCTTTGGGGAAAGAATTCAGTCCTACAGGTAGAGAAAAAACAATTGATAAACTGAGTGGAGTCAATGGGAGTCTTGCTAAAGGATTGAAGATACTTTAGTGATGCTGTCAACTTTGTTTGGTGAGCATGGAGCAAGGGAGTTGTGGGGCTCCGAGAGAAGAACCTGGAGTGGCCCCCATAACTACAAAAAAAGAGCTTGAAAAACTAAAACTAGACATACAAAAAACTCACCTTTTTCCCATTTTGTTTTTTACAGTTGAATTCTATATTTCAGGATAGTGAATTTGTTCTTGCTAATCTAGCTGTTCAGCTGAAAAGCAGGTGAGTCTCATTTACCATGGACCCAAAGGCAGTTTGAGGGCATTCTGTGTCTGTTTGTATCCTGAGAGGCTTCCCTTTGTTTTTGTCTAAGATTTGGGGGGTCTGCTTTGTTTTGACTTGCATCTTATTTTCTGAGTGTAGGTTCACTTTGTAATGAGACAGAAATTGGTATTATTACTGTGGGGCATAAAGCAAACAGGAGAACAAGACAAAAAAGAAATAAGTAAAGAAAAACAGTAAAATTAGACTGAGTCACCTCAAATGTCCCTTCAGTGTTAGAATGCTGTGAATCTGAGACTTAGGAAAAAGCCAGACCTATAGGAAGGGGTGGAAACATAGGTATGGCCAACTGCAGAGGACTTAACAGTCAGTACTTTTTGTTTCAGTGAAGACACCACTTTCAGGAATTTGAAATTCAAGGGAAACTTAAGATGTTGAAAATGAGGAATACTGTCTAGAGCACAGCTTGTTGGGGGTTCTTATGTGGAGGCGGAGGGTGGTAAAATTGACAGACACTGAGTAGTATCAAGGAGTCCATGACAAAGGAAATTTGGTCGTATGGAAAAGAATTCCTCTGCTATTATCCTAACCTTTTGTATCTCTCCTCTGTTAAAAGAACAGAGTGTCCCTATGCAAAACAGGTCTGGCTCTGGTACAGCATCCTAAACTGGCCTTTAAAACATTAAATTTGCCTATGTGACATTAGACTGGATTTTTATTTTCTCCCAAAAAGTTTAAATATAAATAGTTTCAAGAGACTCATGGGAAATAATAGAAGTAAATTCACAGTAGGTTATTAAAAGAAAATTGGAGATGCTTCCAAGTATACAAAATTCTTTTTTAAAGTGTGTCTATTATTTTTCCTTATTGCAAAAGTGATAGTCAACCATTCTAAATATATTAGAGCTTTACAGAAATATTTAATACAGGTAGCAAAACTCTCCAGAAGCTGAATTTCTCCCTTCTCCTCCAAGAAATCTGGGTAACAGCTTATTTTCTATTCCTCTAGATTTGTTTTCAAGCATTTACCAAGAGAATGGAGCCTATTCTACTGTTTTACCGCTTTCTTTTCTTCCTTTACAATGTTTCATATTCATCTTTTCAGGCCAATGCATAAAGATCTATCTTACTTATCTCTTTATTTGTTTAGGGGTCACATCTGGCGGTGCTCAGGGCTTACCCTCTCCTGTGCCCAGGAATTACTCCTGGCATGGGTGGGGGGTGCCAGAGATCAAACCCAGTATGCCATGTGCAACGCAAGTAGCCTACCGGCTGTATTATCAGTACAACTCAGCACTCCCTCTTTGAGCTCATTCACTGTTACTATGTCAGTGAGCAAATGAGATTAAACTCAGGTCGGTCACATGCAAGACAAGCATTCTGACCACTGTACTGTCTCTGTGGTTCCTAGTTTATTCATCTTAGGAACTGATTAGAACCCTCTAGTATCAATGCACCATGATGTATTCACCCAATTACCTAGTAAATTACATTTCAGTTATTTTCACCCTTGTATATATATTTATTTATGCACCTTCCTATTATCTGCTAGGAAGTGGGATTGCCTGTTTATGGCCTTCCACTGTTTTAGTGTGCAAATGATGACTATTAAATTAGAAAGGCAAGAGTCCACTATTCAGTCTTGGAGTTGTCTTTCTTCTGAACTGTATCTTTTTGTATTTGATGCTATATCTAATTTTTCTATCATTTTGTGATGCCCTTGATACAGAGACACTTCTGAAGAAGAAATAAATATGGATCGAATTTTTGTAAGTACTTTTTCAAAACAAATCTATTTGTAAGCCATCTTATTTATACCTAAGCATATGTTAGCTTTTCCACCCACATATAACTTATTAGGCAAGGTTCAATTGTGCTAATTGAGGGTAAAATTACATTACTTTCTTTGGTCTCTGTACAAAATTCCATAAAGAAAATAAACCTCTGCTTTTCTGAACCCTTAATGTGACACTTTTTGAGGAGTATTTTATGGGTCATGTGTGTGGAGGATTAAAAATGAGAAATCGGGGCGGAGCGATAGCCCAGCGGGTAGGGCGTTTGCCTTGCACGCGGCCGGCCTGTGCGGCCTGGGTTCGATCCCGGCATCCCATATGGTCCCCCGAGCACCGCCAGGAGTGATTCCTGAGTGCAGAGCCAGGAGGTAACCCCTGAGCATCGCCGGGTGTGACCCAAAAAAGCAAATAAATAAATAAATAAATAAAAATAAAAATAAAAATGAGAAATGGATGGGGCTGGATCTATAGCCCAGTGGGTAGGGCGTTTGCCTTGCACCCGGCCGGTCCATGCCGGCCCAGGTTCGATCCCCCGGCATCCCATATGGTCCCCCAAGCACCGCCAGGAGTAATTCCTGAGTGCAGAGCCAGGAGAAATCCCTGAGCATTGCTGGATGTGACCCAAAAGCCAAAAAAATGAGAAAAGGAATTATTTGATTGTATACATCTTTTAAATTAATTCATTTTTATTGAATCACCATGAGATACAAAGTCAAAGTTGTTCCAAATTGGGTTTCAGTCATACAATGTTTCAATACCCATCCCTTCACCAGTATACACTTCTCATTAACAATGTCCTCAGTTTCCATCCTGTCACACATCCCGCCTCCCCAGCCTGCCTCTATGGCAGATATTTCTCTCTCTGTTTCCTTTTATTTACTATTAGGCATCATGGTTTGCAATGCAGGTACTAAAATGTTACCATGTCTATCCCTTTACCTCCTTCCAGCATTTATTTGTGAGATATTAAAAAACAGTATGAAAGTAATCCCCTACGGACAGTAGAAATGAGAGCCAGGAAGACTGGTCCATGGTGGGAAGCTAGTCACATGTGGATGTGCAGTTAGGACACAGAAGGGGCCTCTATGACAATAATAATTGGAAATAATCATTTTGGTTGTAGACATCTTGCTGAGCATCTTGATTCATCCCAGTATGACATGACTATTATAAGACTAGAATTTACATAGCAGATTGAACCTCTATTAGTATAGATTTGATGCTTTCCCCTCATTTGGTGGGCCAAAGCTGACTGCGTTCAGGATTTACTCCTGGCTCTGTGCTCAGGGATTACTTCTGGTGGGGCTCAGGGAACCATATGGAATGCCGGGACCAAACTCAGGTCAGCAGCATGCAAGGAAAAACTCTCTAAACTCTGTACTATCACTCTAGCCCCAGATTTTATGGTTTTTGTTATTTATTTTGGGGCTTCACCTGGTGGTGATTTTGGACTACTCTTAGATTAGTGCTCAGGAGTCACTTCCTTCGGTGCTAGGGAAACCATAGAGTGCAGGAATTGAACTTGGGCATGTGCTTAAGCCCCTTGAGCTATATCTTCCACCCAATTGTAGAGATTTAAAACCGGGTGTGACAAATATATCTCCTATAAACTCACCCCAATTCTCCATTTATTCTTGTGCCACAAAGTTTTAATATTACCCTTAGAAATATTTTTCAAGCACAGAGGTTATTAATATTATTATTTTATTATTTTCCGCACTGTGATTTACAATATTGTCAATTACTTGGTTTCGTTCATAAAACACTCTAATACCATACCCTCCACCAGGGTGTCCACTTGCCTCCAACGTTGTCTCAATGTCTTCCCCACCAATCCTCATCCTCATCCTCTCCTACCCCCAATCCTAAAAGAGTAAGCTCAGTTCTGTAGACCAGTACTCAGTTTTTGTTGATTTGCCCATTTGTTACTCCCCTGCTATGCATCAATATCCCACATAAGGGAGAAATCCTGTATATTTCTATCTCCTTTTCCCATTCTGACAAGTACAGTTTTTAAGGTATTTAAGTAGGGGGACACCTATTTTTAAAAAAAATTATTATACCATTGTGAGATACAAAATTACAAAGATGTTCATGTTTGGGTTTCGGCCATACAGTGTTCCAGCAACCATCCCTCCACCAGTGCCCATTTCCCACCACCAACGTGCCAAATTCCCTCCCCACTCCACAGCCTGCCTCTATGGCAGGCACTTTTCCTCTTTTCTCTCTCTCTCTCTGTCTCCCTCTCTTCCTTCTCTTACACTTTGTGGCTTGCAATACATACATTTAGCGGTTATTATGTATATCCCTTTGCCTATGTTCAATGGTGAGTTCTAGGCTGGTATTATAATTTCCAATAATTATTAGCGCACTGTTCCCTTCTCTGTCTTATCTAACCTCTAACTCCCACACACTTGCAGTTGATTCCACTTATTGACAAGATCTCCTGATCCATGTTTTGCCTGGACTTTTTTTATATCCCGCAAATAAAGGCAGTCATTCTATATCTGTCATTTTCCCTCTGCCTAATTTCACTCAGCATGATCCTCTCTATGTCCATCTATTTATAAGGCAAATTTCATAACTTCGTGTTTCCTAACAGCTGCATAGCATACCATTATGTACCACAGTTTCTTTATCCAGTCATCTGTTCTCGGACACTCTGGTTGTTTCCAGATTCTGGCTATTGTGGATAGTGCTGCTATGGACATAGGGGTGTAGATGGTGTTTATGCTATGTGTTTTTGGCCACGGGGTATATTCCCAGGAGTGATATTGCTGGGTCAAATGGGAGCTTAATTTATAGTTTTTGGAGGGAATGTCCATATTGTTTTCCCTAAAAGGCTGTACCAGTCGACATTCCCAACAACAATGGATGAGAGTCTCCTTTTCCCAGCATCTACACCAGCACTGTTGTTCTCGCTCTTTGGGATATGTGCCAGTCTCTGTAGTATGAGATAATATCTCATTGTTGTTTTGATTTGTAGCTCCCTGATGATTAGTGATGATGAGCATTTTTTCATATGCCTTATGTCCATTCGAATTTCTTCTTTTTGGAAGTCTCTATTCATTTCTTCTCCCCATTTTTTGATGGGGATGGCTGCTTTCTTCTTGTAAAGTTCTACCAGTGCCTGATATATCCTGGATATAGGACACCTATTTTTACTATACAAATTACAGTCTAGTCTACAGCATATTCCAAATAATCTGCCTCTATTTAAAACAATTTCTGTAAATAACTGGGCATGGGTTTATTTAATTTAATACGTTTTAGATAGTAGGACACATCTAAACTTCCTCTGAAATACTAGGGTGATTTTTGGTAACTCTGAGGTCCTTAGAATCAATCTGAATGGGTTGGAATTCCTAGTCTTTCACTTTCTCCACGAGACCAGGGGGTAACTTAATTACCCCTCTCACTTTCCCCCATCTGTAAAATTGTAATAATAATGGTATTGTTTCTTGCACAGCTATCTGACAGATGAAATGAAGCAATTTGTGTGAAGTGCAGATCACAATGGAGTGCAGAATATATGCTTGAGAGTGTTTGCAACTCTAATCACCGCATAGCCAGATATAAGATTTTAGGCTCCAGACCCATAAAACTTTGATTTTTCTCCAGTTCTGTAACTCATGAACTGTGTGCATTTCATATAAATTTTCTGAGACTTAGCTTTCTCGTTCAGGAAATGGTATGACAAATCCCCGCATTATCCTACAGAACTGGTGTGATGACTCAATGAATTAATTTTTTGTTTTACATATTTTTGTGCTTTGGGGATACACCTGGCATTGCTCAGGGGCTATTCTTGGCTCTGTGCTCAGGGATCACTCCTGGGATTTCTCAAGGGACCATATGTTGCCTTGGATTAAATCAGGTCAAACAAGAGACCCCATAGTCTCTGAGCCCCCCACATTAATATTTTTGAAAGTATTTTTCAGAGGGTTGTGAATTATGTAAATATAAAGTATAAGTTCAAATTGTTGTTAACAATAAGTTCTATTGTCATCTGTGTTTCATGCTTAAAAATGTCAGTGACCTATGTCTTTTCTATTGCAGTATTTGGAACAGAGAGATGGACAAGAAATAATGGCAATTCCCATGTATCATATAGGTAGGGCTGAGTTTATTCCTAGCAGGTACATTTGGTTCTGATTTCCCTTCCATTTAATTCTGTATGTGCAGCCTGTTGGTCAGAGTTGTCAGAAGGAGATCAAAGTACCCAGTGGTTATTTTACAGATGCTGTAATTGGGCTCTTGTCTTCATGAAACAAGTTGTTTCATTTGGTCACGGCACAGACTAACAGCCTGCCTCTGCCTCTTTGAGGTGAAGAGAAAATGGGGTCTAAAGTGAGCCTAATTTGGGTATGGGGAATAAAGTATTTGTTGTCATCAAAAAATAGTCGATGGAATACTGAACAGGGAAAATGCAAAACAACATGGAAAGCAGCCTCACTTCCAGTTCAGACTTGTGGTCCAGCTCCTCCCAGAATCCTGGCTACTGTTGATTGTCTTGATGTGACTTTAGAAGGACATATAGTCAAAAGATTCCTCATGGCATGGTCACCAAATTGTTCAGGGTGCTAGAACAGAGGATCTCTAAAGTCACAAAAGAGGTCTTCTCAGCATGCAAACCTGGAAGTTAAGAAGAGGAGCTTTAAGGGGGCATGGCAGAAATTTTCATAGACAGAAAAGAAATGTGGAGGCTTTGTGATCTTGAGGCACATCATCTAAGGCTCAGTTCTCTCATCTGTAGAATGGGATCATAGTAACTAGCTGTTAGCTACCTTGTAAAGGCACTGTTATGCAGGAATCAAAATTATGTAGTATGAGTCCTCCACACATTCTCTTAGTCTCATTATCATTACCACAGCTATTAATCTATTATAGAAATGGACCTTCTGCAGAGAACATTTTTCAAGATCTATTGAGCAAGTACCCATTTTCCCTATTGCACTAATGGTGGGCAAATTGTAGATGGGAAGGGATGAAAAGTTTTCTCTGGATTTGTGAGTCCTGACTACCCCTCCACCACAATCATTTTCTCCACTATTTGTCACAAAGTTGTGGACCTTTATTCAACATCATATATATGCTATTCATCATTCTTTCAAAATAAGGTATTGTGTTGTTTATTTTGGATACAAAACATTTTTTCAGAAGATTTCAATATGCTCTCTTCCATCATTTCTTTTGATATCACTAAATAACTAAAATTTCTGCTATTCATGGACTACTTACTAAGTAATTTGTAAAGAATTTTAGTATCACTGTCACTGTATCACTGTCTTCCCGTTCATCATCGGTTTGCTCTAGCGGGCACCAGTAACATCTCCATATAACCTGTCTCATGAAAGTAGAGCCCAAGGGCACCTGCTTGCTCCAGGAACATAAAGAGCCTCAAACCATTCCATCAGGTCATGGGAATGAGGTTACTGGTATCTGGCATATCAAATATGACACGGGTAGCTTGCCAGGCTCTGCCGTGCGGAGTAATACTCTTGTAGTCATCTTAAAATCCAGCATTTATTGATGAACCATGCAGCCGCTTGGGCCCGCAAGCCAGGCTGTGATAGGCTGGTCTGCTGGGTGGAGTTCTGATGAGGGAAAGTCCGGATATGGAAAATGGAGGCCCTCATGGAGTGGGGGGGTTGTCTGGCTTGTTGTGAGGCTCTGCTGGGGTGGCGGGCCAGGGCTAGAACCTTCCATTCCTCCTGGGC